>CAEGAF010125466.1:0-18100 GCA_903067075.1 Micropoecilia bifurca
TGGAAAATATTCAAAACAATACACAGAAATGGAAAGTTTAACTTTTCTTAAACCCATTTCAGTATATAGACCAATGTTAATTTAACAAAACAATGGTAGTCAATCTTTCAACACTTTCAAAAGTGTTACATTAACACCTGCTGACTTGGACACATATAAACACTTTTGGGTGTTAATTCAACACCGGCATTTTTTACTGTGTACTTTGTCCATCTCAGTCCTTCGTTGGGTTATAGGTAGGATACACACTGGACAGATTGTCAGTCTATCTACGAACTTCCATAAAATAATTGAGGAAAAACAAACAGAGAAGAAGACTCTGTTCTGATATATGAGACAGCAAAAATAATTAGCGGTGAAAATATGCGTGTGCGTGAATTAGGGGCCACCGGGGCCCCCTCTCACTGAAAGAGGCAGTCTGTGTCTTTCGTGTGAAGTGGGACTGACTGTGTAACTTGAGTCGGGATGAAAACTGTGCTCCAGATCCGGCTGCCCGTCCAGATGCAGCTCGCGGAACAGAGACGGAAGGTGCAGGATGGATCCGGTCCCGCTGCTGCTCGTCCTGCTCGCGTCGTGGCCCCTGACCGCGGCGGTCTACGAGGGGCCCCTCCAGCCGGAGATCTCCAACGGCACCTTCCATCACTTCTTCGTCCCGGACGGGGATTATGAGGAGACGGTCGACCCGGAGCACTGCCAGATGCTGTTCAAGTTCTCCGACGCGGTTCCGTGCGCGGCCGCGGAGGAGAGCGACGCCGCGGTGCGCGACGACTTCATCCTCACCAAGCTGCAGGCGGAGGACGCGGCGCGGCTGCTGGAGGGCATCGGCCGCGCCGTGGCGCACGACCTGGACGGAGAGGACAGCTACGGGAAGTTCCTCCTGAAGGAGATCTCGCAGATCGGCGAGGCCTTCTCCAGCGTGGACAAGTCGCTGGTGGAGCTGGAGGTGAAGTTCAAGCAAAGTCAAGAGACTGAGCTGAGGGAGGAAGAGCAGCTGAACGGCTCCGTGGTGAAGCAAGTGAGCGACATCAGAGGCGCTCTGAGGGAAACGACCGACGTCTCTCAGGGACTCAGAGACAGACATGAGCTGCTGTCTCTCATCATCCGCAGCCATGGCACCAGACTGAGCCGCCTGAAGACGGAGTTCCTCAATGTGGGCTCATGAACGTGCTTGGGAGACAGTGAGTAATATAAAAGAGCCACCCAGTTCATCGAGCAACTTTAAAGTGTGCTGTGGTTTGTGAATATGCCTCTGAAGTATTTCACCCTGACCTTTTGGGTGTTCTGGTTCCCCGGGGAGCTGGAACAAAAAATATCAACACATTCCTGTAAGACAGGAGTGGGGAAAGAAGCAATGAGTGGATAAATTATGGCTGTGCCACCACTACTAGAAGGGATTTGTTCGGTCAGAATGATTAAACTTAATGTTCTCAGATATCAATCTGTATTATTTGAACGTTGTTGATAGTTCATTGAATAAATGTATATTTCATAACAATGAATTTCCCCTTTTGTTGTAGTCAGGCTGAAGAGCAGGCCAGAGTTAGAGAACATTTTACAGAACTTTAATTTTATGGGAAGTTTTACAAAATATATAATTTCAGTAATTCAAGCAGTGAATCTTGTATAAATATATATTTTTGTTGATAAAAAAATTAAAAACAGGTCTGAAAATCACATCCATATGATGCTTAAAAGTTAAAAGTTTGCTTTAAAAGCAGCCACATTTTATGTGCAGTGTTGGTTCTGCTGTCTCATCTTTCTCTTATTTTCCTTAGATTCTCTGTTGCTGGATTACTGTCAGGCCAGTTAGTTGATCAATCCTTCTTCACAGTGGTGTTACTGTCATTGAAGCAGGTACTGTGGACCAGTCAAAGTTAAACTGTCAGCAGAGGAAAAGCCTGAAATCCTCTACAACGACCTGATGTCCAGACCGCCGACGTGTGGATGAGTGACGTCATCAACACCAGAAGATGACACGGTTCTCTAAATCCTCACTCATTATGGAAACTTCAAGCATCTTGGATTCCATCCCTGGCTACTCATGATCCAGACCTAAAACAGCTGGAAAGCGTTAACTGGACCTCTGAGCCTGAGTCCGGTGCTTTTTCTCCCAGCTTCAGACACGTCTCATGTTAATTGGTGACTTTATTCACTAATGAATGCAGCAGTTGTAACTCACGTCCTTCATAGAAGTTCCAACTCTCACTTTGGCTTGCGCTCACTTTTTTATTCCACTAAACTTTCCATCTTTCTTCTCTTGTGTGCGTGAACGACTGTCTGCTTAACTGTCAACTCAGCATTCTCCTCCATGACTAAGTAAGCCACAACAACATTTGTGCAACAAACAATTATTGTTTTATCTCAAGTAATAGCTACGTATAAGAAAATGAATTTTTGGGTCTCATGAGTTGTAAGACATATTCCTCAAAATTAGTAAAAATAAATGCTTTAATTTTTTAATATTACACTTTGCTTAGATGCACTTGGATGCAAGAAAATCTTTATAATTTAAGCGGTAATGTTGCAGAATCTCATTATGAAGCTAATTTAAGCATCTCCACTGCTTATTTCAGAATTGGTGTCACTTTCCATTCACACACTTTTCGTTTACAGATCAATAGGTAACAACATTTTTTCTCTCTCTGTGGTTTTGATGGAAACAAACACTGGTCTCCCCAACTCTCCAGAGTGCATAACTATTACACTGATGGACTAAAGCTGTGTGTGTTTGTCCCAGACACGTTTCTGGGGCCTCATGCCGCCTCACGCCGGCCCTGCATCCATCTGCGTTTCGGTCTGCATGTCATGATTATTTTTTCATGCCTTTCAGGCCTTCTGCTGTAAATCTCCCTTTTTCTTTGAACTGTGAATTTTGCATAAACTGTCCCCTCGCTTTCCGTTCGTACATTATGCCACTAGAGTTATTCCTGGCAACACGCGAGTGGCAGACTCTGCTGTCCCTTCAAATTGGACCTGGTTAATGGGCGTCTAAAGTCTGTTGCTGCCTCCTGCAAACCATCTGGAAGTGATCCGCCGGAGTATGAAACATGTTTGCTCCAAAGCAGCCACCGTCGCTATTGTCTGCTCGTTTATCTGTCAGATGCAGTTCATGATTCATGTGAAATGTTACTGTGGTAAATGTCTGAACACTTCCAGATAAGGCCAGTTTGCTGTAAATAGAACAATGAGCAAAATCCAGTTTGCTCCTGTTGTTGTTGTTTTCAGCTGGAAAATAAGTTCTCATTTTAGACATACTGTCTGTCCTAGAAATGGGGAAAAAAATACTTTACAGCCTGTTTGCGTCTGTGATCCCCAAAACCTTCAGCTTTTCAAAGCCTTCTGTAATCTGTGGATTGTTTAATTACTGTATAAAATTCACCCGCTCCACCCAGCATCTGCAAAAAACAACAACAACAACAACAAAAAAGCCACAAACGAGCCGCCAGAAGCGTGCTCCCTCTCTTTACCAGTGATGCTTTCTGCAGATTTGAGGGCGGCCAGATGGGCTGCCACTGGGTGTGATTTCCTCTGTCTGGTTTTCCTCACAGTCCAGCTTCCCCTGAGGGACCCCCTTTCTAAGACAGGCCTCTGTAGCTCAGCACATGGCTAACCGGCATCGTCAAAAAAAAAACTGAACTGCAGGAGCTTTGTGTGTACAGAAACCCTATATGTCTGCACTGCTCTTAATTTCCAGAGGCACCGCACAGGGCTCAGAAGATTCAACTGAAAAATAAGGGTACATTTTCCACAGAGTAAGATTAAGGTATAGCGAGTTGCAGCTGTTCTTAAATGTCCACTTTTTCTTTTTTGACTCAAATGCTCGTTTTTGTTTTGTGGATTTAGTCGTCTTTTGTGGGGAGGCGCACAGGGAGCAGGCTGTTTCCCAGTAAAACACATTTTCAGGACAAACAAAGAAAGGTCAGGAATGTAGCACCGAGTTGACCTGAGAAAACTTTGACCCCCTTCCTCTCTGCACTGAGAAAAAAAACCTTCAAGAGAACTTGTGTTTCTGTCAGAAATAATTGCTAAATATATTGTGGGTTAGCAGCCCTGCTGTTTCAACACAGAAGAGTCAGCTGTGACCATGTTTCATTTACCAGCATGTGTAATAAAGACATGGCAAACACTGATCCACTTTTTGCTAATTAATAAAAGAAATACCTTTGAAAACAAGGAAAAGTAAACAGAGACTCTTGAAAATGTAAATGTCATATTTAAACTTAATGACAAAAACAAACAAAAGTACAGTATGTAATTAGATATTTTTTGTGTTCATTCCTGAAGTTTCCACATTTACAGTAACTGACTCTTTAGGATATGTTAGTTGACAGCAGAACTAAAGTCCAGCTTAACTTTAAGACAATTCATTTTGAGACTAAGATAAGAATGAAAAAAACTGAAATACGTTAAATCCTGGCTGTATTATGAATTTATGGATAGAGGGAGTCAAAAATAAGACAAATAAAAATTACGAATTGCGTTTTTTCCTGATTTATTAAAAAAAAAGTAATTATTGACTTATTTCGTTTGTTTTGTCCCATAGGCAGTGGACCATGAAAACCTGAGGCGCCCTCTAGATGTTGACAGAGGAACAATTTTTAGTTGTTCTGGACTTTGTGAAGTTACTGATCTTGTCAGCCCTACTGCACTGCTACCTTTAACCCACATACAGTTTTCTTTGTAAAATATACGTTTTACACAGAAAACAACCTAAAAATTATAACATTTCATTACATTTTTGCACTGCAAAATGAATCAGGGGAGACACATATAAGTGAAGCAATTGTTTAAAAAATACTGATTTTAATTTCTTTGTAATTTAAGATAGAAGAGAGTCTGATGAATACAACTGGCTATAATCATATTATATGTTCCAGTGGAGTTTATTTATCTGACTGACAGCTGAAAATTGCTTCTCTACTTGTTTCTGTCCGATTTCAGTTGGTTTCTGACTCGTGTCGTGTTCTGGCTGTTTGGATTTGCACATGTAAGCAGTTAGGAGTTAAGAGGAATCCAAGCTGCTGTTTCTCTGCCTGCTGAGACACCAAGAGCCCACGTCAGTTTGAACGGCATCTATAAAAACATTTATATGTCAGTTTATTAGTTTTGAATGGCTGTTTTATTTTTTCCAAAAATATCTTGATGAAGGTAAGACCTCGAGAACAAACAAAACATTTCCCTCAAACACTGTTTGGTCTTAATGCTCATATTTTTCCTTGAATAAACACAAATGCATCTGCATACATACAGTTCAAAAAGTACATGTACATATTTATAGTTTTGAATGGGTACATAATGATACACAGTTGCCCTTTGAAATGTGATGATGCACATCAATAATTTTCTCTTCAATACAGTTTGTTTCAAAGTTCTGCTATTGAGCTTCTGCCAGTTTTTCTTTTTCTGTTTTTCTTCTTCTCAATGTAGCAGAATTTATAGGAAGAAATGATGATGTCCCCCTCCTGGAGAGCAAGCAATGACACATAAGAGTTTGTTCGAGGGAAAAAGCACCAGAGGAACAAAGCTTCAGGCAAATGTCACCTCTTTATCATTTCTTTCTGTCTGGGAGCCTGTGCTTTTTCTCTGTCTGAAGGCCCTTGGTGACCCCGGATGAAACTGTCTGCGGAGCGAGGCTCAGAAACTGTTCCAGGATGAGACAGGCGTCTGTTTGGGTGGTCACGGCCCGTCACACGCAGCCGTTCTCCTGTCTGGGCTTGTGAGCCACGGGGGTGTGCGGGGGGTAGAGGGAAGGAGCCAGCGTGCACAGGAAGCCTGCCAGCAATGTGAGGCCCAGGCCACCCCAAGCGCAAAACATGGACCAGCCGTAACCGTGACTGATGTCCTCTGGTATACCAAACATGTAGCGGGGATAGCGGGACAGTTCAAAGTTGATCCCAGCCACGCATGTGCAGAGGGAGATTATGCAGCATGTCCCTGATGGAGAGGAAAAACAAAACAAGTCAGACATGATGACAACAGTTTTGCAGTATAGAAGAGAAGAGACATGAGTGGTTGGATCTTAGATCAAATCAAAAACCAGTTCTGTTGCTGAGTTTTAGGGTTGAGCTATGTGGCTGGGTTGTGATACTGTGAAGCCTTTTTATGTTGATGAGCGTTCAAGGGTTTAAAATGATCAAACCAGCTACTTTTACAAGTTCTTTTCAATCACCGCTCTCAATATTTACCTATATAACTTACTGGCTAATTTATCTAATAACCTGGACACAGTCTTCAGTACACTGCCTTGTTCATATTTTGTTATGTAGCTATATGTGTTCCAGTTCTATCTATCTATCTATCTATCTATCTATCTATGGAGGTAGATATAGCGAGGTAGCTAGATGGATAGCTAACTAGTTAGCTAGGTAGGTAACTAGCTAGCTATCTTAAATTTTGAGGGAACTATTTCAGTTTCCTTCGTTACTCCTTCGTAACAAACTACAAATTAAATTAAAGCCACTTTAGTTGTATTTTATTGATTCACAGTGGTTGTTCCATTTTACATTGATTTACAATGTAAATCAATGTTCCATTTTACATTGATGTCAAATGATTTACATTGTATCTTAATGACTGCTATCAGATAGATGTACATTTATCACTGTAAACGAAACATATTTATCAAAATTAATTGAACTTTATTGGAGAGTTTTCTTCGTTATCCTGCCTTTGCAAGACAAACTTGCCACTCACAATATGGTGGATTTGCGGACGCACCATAATGGGCAGAGGCCAGAGCAGCGGATGAGACATTTAAAGCGCCTCATTAGCAGAGGGACCACACTGCCCCTGTGTGGTGAGCTAAGGCAGGACTTATCTTACCTCCCATGAGGAAGAGGAGTCCAGCCACGTACTGCATCAGATCATGCTCCTGACAGCAGCCCAGCACGCCTATGACCCAGCCGAACAGGATGATGGATATGGCCATGCCGATGAAACTGGCGGTCATCCTCTGGAGGTCTGAAGAAACGCAAAGCACACGGTTTTTTTAAGGCTCTCCATCATATTTTTTACACGTAATCAAACTAATACAATAAAAATAAATAAATAAAACATGGTGTCTACTCACGGAGTGCGTGCCACTCATCCTGCCTGATAGTCTTCGTCAGATTTATTGGCAGGTTTCTGGGCAGCGCTGCAGAAGAGTAGTAGTATTTTATGGGTGTGCAGCGCGGAACCAATCCTGAGGATGTAAACAACAGAAAGAAGACTCAGATCAGATGGGAAGGATATCACACTGCTCTCTGCTGCCACCCCCCTTCTTCCCTTTGCCACAAAACAGCTACCAACCCTCCACCCTCCCCCATCCTTCCCATCTCTTCCCCCACCCTTCCATCCATCCACCCACTCTGTTGTACAGTGAGCTTTTCCGCACGCATCTCCTGTTACTACAGCTCACCCTTACGCGCTTGGAGAGGGGGGGGGGGGAAGAAAAAGAAACCACAAAGCTCGTCGATGGCATTGTAACTGTACTCCATGTTGCTGCGTTAGAGGCCTCGACGGTCTGTGCGCAGCATCAGCACCTTGGATAGCGAAAGTACACAGCGCAGCCCGGCTCATCCACACAACCCGAACGATTAATCCAACACCGTTAAACACCAAATAAAACATTCAGACCTTTGAAGATCAAATCCTCCGTCTCCAGGTCGAATCCTTCCCGGTGGCACTTTCTCCACAGGCCGGTGATGGTGGAGTTGAAGTGCCGACTGCAGAGGGACTCCATGGCCGAGGCGGGAGGCAGGAAGTGCCTCTTGGCCCGCAGCAGAATGTCGCCCTTCCTCTCTGCGTGTTTCTCCCTCGGCAGCATGCGGAGCGGGAGGTTGTTGTTGGAGATGTAGATGTAGCCCGGGTCGTTTCTTTTGTTGGAGTAGTTCTTGCAGCGCTCCCGGTGCCGCCTGGCGTCCGTCTCGTACCAGTTGTCGGTGCTTATCGCCACGGCTATCAGCCCCAGCGCGCAGAACGCCAAAAACAGCCCCGCCACGGTTAAAGTCCTCATAGCGGCCATGTTTCCATGCGCTTCTGGTCTCGGCGCCGTGACGGTTTCACGGGGTGGTGGTGGTGGTGGTGGTGGTGGATGGGGCAACTCTGGCTCCTGGATGCTGCTGCTGCTGCTTTCACTGGCTGCGCTGTGGAGCAAATTCAGCGATATGTCCAAATCCGAAAGGTGGATGCAGCACGCAAGCCCTCATTTCTCTCAAATTCCCACCACCTAGATGAACCAAATATTTATGGAGGAAGATTAAACAAAAAAGAAAAAGAAAAGAAAACACTGGGGCCTGGATCCGCTGTTTTGGTTGTGTCTCCCTTTATGCATCTGAACTCGGTGTATCCCGGATACTGGTCGCGTCCAGCAGCTCTTTCCAGCAGATGGAGACAGAGCGAGTATTTGGAAAGAGTCGCCCCAGAGCTGCACTTACTGCACCGAGGACCATCATGTGTAGGAAGAGATGTCCAGATCCTGCCAGAGCCACTCAAGAGGACGCATCCTGCCTCCTCCCTTTAATGGACCGTTGAATAAAAACAGCCGCTGCTGTCTCAAGTAGTAAAACACTGAAAGGCAGATAATATTAAGCCCCCGCACACTGGCCTTGCTTCCTTTGTGTAATGTACAGGAAACGGTTTCATCACATCCATTGCTTCTGGTAAATTTCCATTCCAGCACAGCTGTACAAATAACTGTGTGGGTCTTTCTGTAGATCAGGTGAGAAACGGTAAGCATTTAAACCCAGAGGGTGACGTTGGTGATATTTAATGTATGACCATAAATGCAAAAGTATCCCAATAGGCTACCCGTCTTTAAACTTTTTCCACACTAGACAGAATTATAACCAACTGCTTTCATCTAAGTCTCGGTATAAACACAGCTATCCTTTGAGACCCTCAGTCTTGTTGGAGAACAAGAGCAAACAGCAAGCAGATCGGAAAAGTTGTGAGGAAGTGTAAAACAGGGTTAGGTCATAAAACAACATAAAACCATTTAAGGTTCTCAGGGAGCACTGTTCCTTTAAAAAAATAGAAAGAGTGGCAGATGCACCACAGTCAAGACATGGTTGTCTGTCTGTCTGTACTGACAGATTCAACTCTGGAGCTGGGAAATGTGTCGACAGTTCAAGTATTAGTAGTAAAATCTACAAATCTGGCCTAGTGGCAATAAGGTATTAATTTATGATCCAACCAAAACACAGATTTTACTCCAAGTTTTTGGTTGTGTCTCCTTTATAAGAATGCTGATAAATTACTGAAGTTGATTAATATTGTTGATTGTTACGAATATATTCCCCGCTCAAAGTGGGTTGCTGATTTGCATTTTTACTATTTTAGACATGGCCATAGGTGAAGCAACATAAAAAAATCTACCGTATGTTTTTTCCATTCTAAACGGTCATTTATTATTATTTCTCAAATATTTTTTAAATATTTGAAGATATGTCAATACTTTTCTATATGTTTTATTGTTTTTTAAAACAGTGTCCAAACACAAACGATGCTGCCTATTTTATCTGGAGGACGGTAGAATTTGCAAAAATAACAAGACAAGAAAAGCTGCTTCTTTTTTTTTTCATTTTCTCCCATACTAACCAGAAAAGAGGTCGGCACGTCTGGATCCTGTTTTTAGACATCTGGTCAAATTTTAACTTGCATGAATCATGCTTCTTTTGAATAAATGCTACCTCTAAATGCCATTAAAAATATGTTATGTTAGCAAATTATCTTGTGTGGCTTAAATAATAGAATTCCAAAATTATTATAAATGAAAACTCGGATCGATTGTCTCATGCAGCCCATCTAATGAGGAAAACGCCTCCTGGTTTTTACATCTGATTCGACTCAGCCTCTCTGGGATTCTTGTTTGGCATTAAAAAAACATTAGTTTTCAGGTAATCAGAAGGAAAACCTGCACTTCTTTTCTACCATCACAAACTTATGTGTTATTTTCTCTCTGTTTTTTCATTCCCCTAAAAACAATTATGCATGTAAAAGATACAGAACCTATGCTACTCAGTTTACGATTAAAATTACACCGCTGATATTTTTTACTGCACATAAGTAGTTCCTCTTTTTATTTGCATGTTAGCCCCCCCTCCCTCCCCCTTCTACCCTCCAGCTTGCTTGGAAAAGGGACTCAAAGGAACACGGAGCCTCAGACCATTTCAGTCATGTTTTCACTGGTTTCATTCTCATGGTCAGAACTTCCTCTATTGAAACCAGAATGCCAAACTAAAAGGGGAACAAGCGAGGATCCAAACTTCGCTTTTGGTTTCAGCTCCTGAGAGCAGTATGCTTAAAATAATAATTACAACATAAAAAATCCAACATGAATTAATCATACTGAGGTGTGACTGGCATTAAATCTGTGTGTGAGATCAACTGATCAGCTCATTTCCTGTAGCAGATTTAGAGGGGAACACTGCTTTCCTGCTCACTTATAAAACATGTCTGAAAAAGTTATGTTTTATTAAAATGTAATCACATCACAGCACAAGTAGATCTACTACTCAGAAAGAGTCGCAAATCCATTTTCTTAAAGGTATCATAACAAATGTACCTTTTAATGCACCCAGTCAAACAGTGGACATATTTCTCTCTGGTTTGCTGTATGTCTGGACTTTTAAAAAACTGCAGGAAATGCATTTAAAACCAATCAGTGGCCATCAGGAACTAGGTGATCATATGAGTTTGACAATTGGGTGTTATGAATGTCGCCTGCACAGGGTCCAGCTTAGCTGATTTCTCACTTTCAGTTCCCATTTTTGCCTGCTGAAGCCGACATTGCGTGTTTCTCAGTGTAGCAATAGGAAAAACATAACTTTTATCACAAGCTGTAAAAGTCAAGACTCTCATGCTGCCTTGTTTACATGATGGATGGCTTTGTCATAACGTCTGTAAGTGCTTCTATTTTCTAGCTTTATTTTAGCTAAATGTAGAGGTGAGTGTTTGGTCAGAGGAGAGAGGGAGGCTGGAGGGATTTCACTGATTGTTTTACAGGTTTAGGACACAAAGTTAAGCATAATGATTAGAAAACCTGATTTTTTTTATCTTTGTGTGCACTTTACAGGGATGTATGTTTATAAGTTAGCCATTTTTAATCCAAATATGTTGAGAGGTTGTTTTTAAATTGTCCAAGCATTAATATCTATTTGATTGGAAAACAAATCAATTTTTAAATCTCCAATAGGCATCCGAGGATGCTATTCCACATGAGCCGGAGACTTATCGGCCGCCGGTTGACCTGTACCCCTACCTGAACGTGGGGGAGATTTACGAAGGTGAGAATATGGGATTTACTGCTTTAACAAGATGACAACTCCTCACACAGCTCTACCATCCCTCCCTTGTCAGACCACAGATGGCCGTTCCACTCTGACCGGGTCCAGCCGCCGGACTTTGAGGGTTCCCCCGCGAATCACCTGACGGAGCTGCAGGCCGTGTCTCCTCAGCAGCTCATCCAGCCGTTTCCCCTCAGCAACGAGTCTCTGCACCTTCACCTGGAGACGCCACTGGCTCCGCTCACCCTGTCATCACAAGTGAGTTTGTCTGCGCAAACGTACGCTTGACGCAAGAATTAACAGATCGGCCAGAAAATGTATGATGTTTCTTATGTTTTTAAAGTGTTTAGATCTCATAGTATTTTTGTTTCCTAACTGACCAAAACACCTTATGTCAGCTGTTGCTCTGGTTTTAGAATCCATACTTTCTTTAGAATTAGCTGCAAACAAAAAACCTAAATAATCCAAAGCTATTTTCATAAAAACAATAATGACACTTGACTGTGATTTCAACAACCACCCTCCATGTTGTGGAAAGCCTGGGACATTTTCACTGAAATGTCATCCATACCACGTGTTGTTGCTGAGCACTGGAATCTATTTTGGCAGAGCAACTTCCTCTTTTAGGACAATAGCTGTGTTTAAGCAAAAAAACATATATATATCAGACATTGTGTGATTGCAAAACCTTCTTTCAAAAGGTTGCTTTCTGAAATGCTTTAAATTTCCCCTAAAGATCCCATATTACACCCCATCCCTGTGCTACCAGTACCCACCGCTGGCCTCACCTCGACGCTACTACTCAGAGGAGGACCAGAGAGCCGTCAGTCCCCCGCTGCAAGTGTCAGAGGGGGAGGATGAGTATGAAGATTACAACTGCTCATTCAGGAAAGACCCAGGTACAAATGTGTACATAATAATGACATAATAATGATCTCATTTTTTTCCCCTTTACTGAAATCTTAAAAAAAAAAAATGTGATTTCCCATTCCAGGCAACAAGAAGAAAATCCGCCTGTACCAGTTCCTCCTGGACCTGCTCAGAAAGGGCGACATGAGCGACAGCATCTGGTGGGTGGACCAGGACAAGGGCATCTTCCAGTTTTCCACCAAACACAAAGAGGCTCTGGCGACTCACTGGGGCATCCAGAAGGGAAACCGCAAAAAAATGACCTACCAAAAAATGGCCAGAGCCTTGAGGAACTATGGCAAAACAGGAGAGATTAAAAAAGTGAAGAAGAAGCTCACCTACCAGTTCAGCGATGAGGTCCTCAAAAGCCTCTATTTACGCCATTATCATCACTGAGGAAGAAACAAAGGCTGTTTGTTACAATGATCGGATCACTAAATTTCCCAAAATGATGTTTTACTTGCGGATTTGCGGATTTTATTTGTCTTTCTGACCATTTTTTTTGTATTTATTTGGAATGACGCTTTTGGCATTTAACGTCCACATACACCATTTCATTTTCCTCTAAAAGTGTTTTTTTTTTTACAGAATTATTTTTGTTTTGTAAAAAAACACAATGTAGCTGTTTAAATGTGTAAATAAATATTAATCTGTGTCCTCGTGATATACAGAGATAACTTAATCCAAAATATGTTAATGTACATGTTTGACTGGAAGTGACTTAGAAACGTTTGATTGTCAGAACTTGGTATCAAAACCCTGTTTTGTTTGTTATATAAAAGGAAAAAGTACCGAAAGATTTAAATGCATAGATACTAGAGAGCCCTGCAAAAAAAATATGCATACAACTTGAAGTCTTTCACTCTCTGTCATGTTACAGCCACAAACTCCAATGTATTATTTTGGAATTTAAGGGCTAGGACAGCATAAAGTTGCTCAAAAATTGTAAACAAGAAGGAAATAAATACCCAATAAGTGTGGCTTGTATTTGTATTCATCCCTTTTTGTATGTTTGTAGCATTTTAGAGTATAAAATTTAGCATGAATTTCTCTTAAGACAATGGCTTGTGTTTGATCCAATTGGAAGCAGAGCAACTGCCTCAGACTGTAAGTTGTAGTTTGGTCTGTACTTTAACACATTGCATTGAGCCACTCCATTCTATATCTGGTTGTACCTTTAGGGTTGCTGCCCTGCTGGAGAGTGAATCTTTGGCTAACTTTTCAAGTTTCCTACTGCTTCAAACAGCATGAAAACTTAAAAAGAGCCCCATCTTATTCCACGGGGCTATTTGCTGCTTCTCTGATTTAAACCAGTAAGGAGAAACCAGTAGGGAGAAACCAGTAGGGAGCCCCCAGCGCTGCGTCGGCTACGATTTCCTTAAAAACTGTACTGTACCACATTACGTGTTCCTGTTGAATTAAACCTGCAATTTCAGACACAAAACTACAAATATTTATTTTTAAAGCATTTTGTACATTTTGAAAGTGGATGTTTTAATTCTTTTTCTTTTTTATATTATTATTATTATTATTATTTTGAATGAAATCAAGTTTCATTTTACTGAGATTTTAGATTATTTTAGATTCAGCATTGCCTGATATACAGAATATATGTCTGTGTATATACACACAGACATATATTCTCTCTTCTTGATGGTGAATTGAACTTTGCTCTAGATCAGGGATGGGCCATCCTGGTCCTTGAGGGCCGGTGTCCTGCAACTCTTATATGTCTCCCTGGTCCAACACACTTGGATCCAACAGCTGAATCACCTCCTCAGAGCAGTCAGGTTAACAACTGCTAACAACCTCATTATTTGACTCAGGTGTGTTGAAGTTGAGACACATCTAAAAGTTGCAGGAGGCTGGCCCTCGAGGCCTGGAGTTGCCCACCCCTGCTCTAGGGCATGTTCAGATCTGGGGTTGCTTTATAGCCTAACCCTGCTTTAAACATCTCCACAACTTGCTGGTTGTTCATTAACAAACCTCTCAGGCCTTCACAGAACAGCTGGATTTGTGTTGAGTTTCGATTCAGAGGAAAATGGAGTGCATTTACATGCTTTTTTAGCCAAACTGACCACTAAAATTACTTTAAATTACAAATGTGAGCACATTTAGAAGCTAGTTGGGGTTAAGTGCATTGTCCACATTTACATCCATGCAGAGGTTAGAATCAAACTTGCAATCTTCCAATTGCAAGACAACTAGTCTACCCACTGAAATTACCCCTAGATAACATTGAGGCAGAGTCTATTTACTAATTAGGGGACTTCTGATGTCAGAGTAAAAGGTGTTGAATGCAAATGCAAATTGAATTTTAAAAATCAAGTATCACTTTCCTTCTATTTCACAGGTTGTTTTGCTTTAGTCTACCACATAAAATTGTGATAAAATACATAGAAGTTTGTGGTTGTAATGTGTCAAAAGATGGAAAAGTTCACTGGCTATGAATACTTTAGCGAGACGCCGCCCCCCCTCCCCTTCCACACACACACACACACCAGCAGATGTGAGAAGCTAAAGTACTCTGTACCCAATTTAAAGCATCACTGAAACAGAAAATTCAGGAATAGACTGTGCAGCCATAAAACACAGGAGTTCTGGAGCAGAACTGCAGCTGCAAGCAGATTGTAGAGGCATGTAGAGAAAGTCTGTACCTCAGAGAATATATTCAATACACCACAGACTTCATCTCTACACCTGCTGGACTCGGTGAACACCTGGGGAAATAAAACCACCAGTTCATATGAAGGAAGAATCCTTCATATGAATAATACTACAGGCACAAACTGGCAGCCAGCCTGCATGCAAAGAAAGTCAGTTAGAACTTAAATTAAATATTTTATCAAGCAAAGACATAAACATTTATCTATGTGAAGTATTATCATATATGATACAACTATAAATATATACCGGCGTCACAGCTAAGTATTAGGTAATAAAAGAAGGTCCTGGGTCTGAATCCTGGTTGTTAGCTCTGTTTGTTGCTCTTTGAAGATTTAGCAACCAAATGGATGGATTAACCGTAATTTCAGATATAAAAGGAGTGTAGCAAAACGAAAATGTTAGACTAAGTTATTCATTCTACACACAAAAACAAAAAAACGTGAAAGCTAAAAATGTGAATAAATAAACATTGAAAGTTGTAGCTAAATAAATTTGTGTAGAATAAATAAGCCCAGGTTTGGTTTGTCCAACTACTGTGGTAACGGGGCATTAGGTGATCTAGACCTGGGTTTGGAAAGCCTAAAAACTTTACAGTTAAAGTTTGATAACTGAAAGGCTTTCTACAAATCACAAGCTGAATTTTAGACAATGGTTTTGACGCTTTAGGCAAATTTATCCTTTTAAATTTCAGTGTTTCAATATTATAATTTAAAATGACTGTCTTTGCTGATATTAGAATATGTTTGATGATGATTTCATTCTTAAACCTTTAAGAATTAAAAACGCAAAAACAAATATTTTTTAAAACATTCTTTATCATCTGAATCCTAAACAGGCTGCTTCATTTGTTGACTTAGCTTTTTTCTACAAGAAACCAAAGAGTTACAGATCATTAAATGCATTTAATTAATCTTTTCTAAACTATTGGCCTGACTTGCTTTGGCCAGTTTCTACATATAAAAAAGCATTGATGTGGTTCCTTTTGTGGTTTAACAAATAGATTAAAAGTTTCATTAACTCGTGATGCGTTTTAGGAACATTTTTTCGGTTTGATCCAATCTAGGTTTGACCAGAATTAGGTTTTGCACGAGAGCTCATAAACTGTAGTCATGGGTAGGGTTGGATTTAATGAGGACATATGTGTGAATTAAATCTCCAAATATTTCATTCACACTCACCTCTTTGAAGATTTAACTTTTCACTGCAACATTTTCATTATACGTTTCAAGATTTTTACTGCTTGTTTATTTTTTTCCTGTCTTCTTTCAAATTATTCCCATATTCTAGTGGGAACTGAGCTCATTTTAAAGCTTCATCTGATCTAGTTTCTTTGTCTACTATTTGAGTTCAGGGTTGTTTGTTTCCCCTTGGCATCGTGGCCGCCTACGTCATCAGCCTTCGGCAACATTCGGATCTGTTCGTCAAGCTCTGTATCTGTCTCGTTTGTTGCACTTATTGTTTGAAATGTGACAACATAGGCTAAAAAATACCCATTGCATTTAGCAGATTTGAAGAGCGGTGATATATGGGCTTTGAAAGCGAACTTTACCAAAGCGCTGAATCGGATGTTTCCGTCAAAGGAGTGTTTACAGGCAGGACGTAGACAGGAAAGACGGAAAATATGGGGAAATTCCCTCCTTAACCCCCAAGGAGAGTAAAAGAATATTGCTATAGGATGCCTTGTCTTTTTAAAAATAAAATAAATTCCTTTCACGTCAAACTTACACGATTTTATAATAACGAGAGCAGAGGGAGTTTTGCGATACGTACTCCAATCCTGATGGGGGAAGTAATGAGCAGGACAACGTGTGATTACACATTTTTACCCAGCCAATCACCGCACAGCTACTGTCGGTTAAAATTTGAAAAGGATTCAACAAACGGTTGAATCCTTTCTTGGAAAAGTTAGCAGTACAATTGCTACATTGCTACACCTGGTTTAACGCTGTTAATCAATTTCTACGAGCGCTACCTACTACATAAGGCTAAAGAAATATTTTGTAGCCAATTTGGGATACTTGCGACGACGAAATGCGAAAGAGGTTAGTAATTATATATATATATCCTTTATTTGTGTTAAGAAAACTGTTTTCTACATTTTTTTAAACATCCGTTGTTAGCCCAAAAGTGATGCCTTTTAACTTAAAACGACCAGGGTGTTGTTTGTTATCTGCATATGGGAATGTAAACTATTATTTTACTAGTTTAATGCCGTTTAAGAGTTTGTGTGGCTCAGAGTAAGCTGCTAACCAAGGTTAGCTTAAAGGGAGTGTCTCGGTTTTAGTGTAGCACCAGACCTTAAAGTTGTCTTTTGTGTATTAAAATCACTAAAGATTGATAGCCTGTCGTTTTTTCTTTCTCCCAGTCAAGTCCATGCAGCACAGTCCGTCTCCTACCTGAACCGGGCTCTGGCCAGGCTGCAGGATATTTGGGAAGAAATAGGAATCCCTGAAGAGCAGCGGATGCAGAGAACCGATGTTGCACATAATCACATTAAAGTGAGTGTTGAAAAACCAACCAGCCAAAGTTAAGCTTTTATTTGTATGTATTCTTGTGAAATAACCTCTTTGGATTATCGTTTTTTGCAGGGTTTGCTGGATGTGATGATTACTGAAGAGGAGGCTCTAAAGCAGCGGTTGCTAAAATCCATCGAGTCATGTCAAAAGGAGCTCAGTGTTTTGTGCAGTGAACTGCAGCTGCCGCCCTTTAAGGTACAATCAAAACTGTTAAATGTCTTGTATAGTAAAGCATCCTAATATTTAGTGCATTGTGACAAATATGCATTGTTTAAAAAATTAAGAAGTCCTGTTACAGATAGCATAAACCTTTTTCTGTCTGTCTTTGTATGAAAACATTTAATGTTCAAAATATAGTGATCTTGAGTAAAAATGCCACATTTCAGGGTTTTTTTGGCTTGTATTTAAAGCAAAGACAATACTTCTAACAATAGCTAAAAAAATATGCCAAAAAGTTATTTTAGTACATGACTGACATAAATGCCTGTTAAATTTAGTATTTTTCTGGTGCTTATTTTTAGGGATGTGCCGATCAGGTTTTTTCCTGCCGATCCCGATACCAATCACCCCCGAGGGCCGATCGCCAATACCGATCCCCGATACCAATCACATAATTATTATTTATTTATTTTTTTATCATAAACACTACTGTTACATTATGTGGAAAAAGGAACCATGAATTCACCTTAATTTAGACAAAAACTTGTTTTTGATAACTTTTCCAAGAAGAAAACTAAACAA
>CAEGAF010125475.1:0-17544 GCA_903067075.1 Micropoecilia bifurca
AGGAGGAGCCTGATTGGAGGAGCTTCACTCTCAGCAGGGATTTGAACTTGTGTCTTTATTTACTTTAGCAAAACTCACAGTTTTTACCAAATTCTGTAGCTTTTGGCGTTTTCTAAATCTGCTCCTTAGTTGCATCTTTTTGGGGTTGGTGCTGCCTCTAGGGGTGTGAGGTGGTAACAACTAATATAATTACATTACTAAATCAGAATACTGCGAAGTATTTATTATTTATTATTAATTTTTCACTCTCAAGAATGTAGAGCTAATTAAATGATCTAAACCTTAAAGTGGTTCCAGTTTCTCTCGATGGCCAACCTGTTGAAACTGTGGCTCATTTTAAATACCTTGGTTTGTTCCTGGACAGTCAGATCTACTTTACTGAAAACACTGACTACATTTTGAAGAACTGATCTCAGAGACTCTACCTTTGAAGAAGACTTTGTGATCTTTGGGTGACTCAACTATACTCTACTTCTGTCACCCCTATGTCTTCAATTTGGGGGGGGGGGGGGGAATATATATATTTATCACTACAGAAGGGTTCAGTGAATATGAAACTGGAGGGTTCGGTACCTCAAAAAGGTACCTCCATAGTGTTTCTTCGTGGTGTGTGGATGTCTGTCGTGTGAGGTAAATACAGATTGTGATTTTATTGAGTTCTGTAAGTTTCATTAGTTGTCTAATAAATGTTGTTATGTTTTGGACTTGGAGAAACGTTTTGTCCCATTTTTATGGTTCAGCTGATACAATGACTTCAATGAATCCTGGCAAAAAAGAAGATATAACGAGTCAAAAGATTTTTAACTGTTCCTCTTCTGATCATGTTTAACAAATGCTTGAAACTATTTTAGGTTTTTGGCTTCATGGAATAAGCTTTATTTTCCTCGTCTTTGGCTGCTGGTTCATTGAGTTTTACACATAGTGATATTTATACCTCTGGAAGAGCAGAGTTTGGGCTTTCATAAAAAGTGCTGCTTTGCGGGTAGAGCTGTGTTGCTGTGTGTTTTTACAGGTATGTGTTATGGGTGCAATTATTGTTCTAGTAGATCTCATAACAACTGGAGAAAAGCGAGGATCAGGAAAATGTCCTTATTTTAACACACACACACACACACACAAAAATCTCCCTTTGCTGTGTAAACACTTGTTTGATTGACACACACACACACACACCACCGTACTCAGTCCTGGAACAACTTATCATTAATGCTGTGGCATAACTTCAGACTTATTAAAATGGGCCTCTCCTAATCCAAATTCAATAATTTCTGCAACTCTCCCTCCGTGCGCCGGCATCATGCTTCCCTCTATCGAAAGGAGGAGATTCATTATCTCTTGTTTAAACAGGGATTATGCTGATCGCTGCGTCTTAAGGCAGAAGACATAAAGACTCTTAATAAAATTCTTCAGCCGCTGCAGCAGTGTGCAATCTCATCTAAAAGCAGTTGGACCCCTTAACAATATCACACACACACACACACATGCACAACGCTCCCTTTCTTTGCTAAATCTTAACTTACCTTCTTCTTGTTGCTGTTTCACTCCCTTGCAGATAATCCCCGTTTCCTCATCATTTGTTGCTAAAACCTGCATTGAAATGTGTTTCTTGGCCACATTTCTAATCATTCGGAGTCTCATAAGATTATCTCCTTTGGTAAATCTGCATCTCCAGCCTTTCAACCAGAGCAAAGACCAACACAAATGTTTCAGTTTTGCCTTAATCTTCTGAAGAGCGTGAAGCACCTTTAATGAAATGTTGTAGGTTTCTATGTAGTAATTCAGGAGGTGAAAAGCAAATGAATTTTATTTTAATTTTATATGTTTGATTCTGGTGTCAGTGCTGCTGTTCAGTAGCTGGAGTCAGTTTTTATCGGACTTTATTCGCTGAGGAAGACGGGAGGGGAATTTAAATAAATCCTTTGTCACCTGAACGTCATCAAGCTGGAAAGTTTTCAACACAGTATAACACAAAATGCTTCAGTGCCTCTTACATAAAGTTAAGCAGGTCCATGTTTTTATTTCACTCAAATAGTCACTTTTATGCCTAACTGCTGTTAGAAAAAACAAAGCAGAAGATTTTTTATTGCAGTGAACTCATTAGATGCATTTAGAGGAGAATTTAGAGAAGAGCATCAGTTAAAGAAGAGACATCCAACCAACCAACCAAGTTCAGGGATCACAGATCAGAGGTTTTAATGACACCTTCAGTTCAAACTCCAGTTAATTTCCCGCCGCTGTTTATCTGGCAGTGGAGGTTATTTTATTAAAGTGTCTGTCTTCTTGATGTCCTCACGCTCTGACAGCTCTTTGTCAGCTGAACTTGGCAAATGATTGACTGCGAGTCATAATGTTTCCACACAACGTCACAATATTCTCTCGTTTGTGCCTGACTTTCCCCATTTGCCCTCATTTTGTTCTTATTTAGTTTGGCTGTTATTCTTGCGACGCACAGTTTAAGGTGGAGGTGAACTGTCAGTTTGCTCAATGCTAATATGGAAGATGCACATTCATCTGATGTTCCTTGTTAATCCTTACAGGATTATCTCCAGTGACAATTTGGAAGGAGATGGGGCATTTTACCAGTCTGTCACAGACAACCAGAGGAATATTTAGAGCTGTCAATAAACCTTTGAACACTTGCATGTCTTTGGATTGTGGATGTGAATATTAGTACCCCGAAAGAAACCTTGGATCCACCTGGAAAGCATGGAAGGCAACAGTGGTTACAAATATACCTTATTTGGCAGTCCTTATATAAACCACATGAGCCAGATTGCATTACCTTTTGCAGAAAACAGCTGTCATCTGGAGGTCTCAGGTGTTGGGTATTTAGTTTTCAGTGTCGGAGAGCATCATAGTCGATGTATCCGTACTTCATGTAGTTCAGATTTTAATCAGGCGATCTTACAGACGATGCCTGAAAACATGAGTGCGGCCATGACTAGGACGTATTACAGTCCTATAAATCCTAAAGAAATTAACATTTGTTAATTAAACAAGCCTTTCAGATCACCAGACTGAGTGAGAGAATCTGCCTGTCATTATCGATGTTCATTTAAAAGTTCAGACCAAAGCAAACACCAGAGCTCTATATCCAAACCTTTAAAAATAAATACATAAAATATGACCTGTTCAGAAAGAGAATCAATATTGCATGTTTGTCTGGGGGAAAGCAGGAGATGCATTTGCAGTGCTGACTTTTCCAATTTCTACATCTGAGATTACCATCGCTTTCGAGGGTGCAGCTCATTTTGAAAAACCAAATTTCATTCAGTTGCTCCTGTAGCTGTTCGCCCCGAGGCTCTGCAGGAGCGGAGGGGGAGCGGAGCGACTTTATTAATGAAATGAGAGACAGTGTTATTTAAATCACCTCGGCAGCATAACCTGAGGCCTAACACAGGCACTCTGCTGCTTTCAAGACCTGTTTTCATACTTCAGCCAGACGAACAGAGTCTAATCGTATATAAAAATAAGTTTGAATTGATACACGGCGGTAAACTTAGTCACACTGAATCTCATCAGCATATTGAATAAAATCACAAGTAATTCTCTTCACACCCGTACTCCAGTGCTCTTGAAACAAAACAAACCTAACGACTAAAAAAAATAGTTTTACATTTCAAGGAATGCAATCATTTTCCTTTTGAACCCTTTCGCTTAGTTCAAGGCAGTATTTGTGAACGTTTCTGCAGTGTTCGTGTTGTTTACTGTCAAAGGACAGGAGATGCTGTGGTGATGGATGGTTTGTGTAACCAGTAAAGAACTGACTTTACAAACATAAGCAAGAATCAGAATTATTTTTGACAAGAAGAGCAAGATAAGATATAACTTACAGAGACCCTGGCTAATCATGGTTCAGTATTGGTGGATTTATTTGCAATGCATATTTAATACTAACTTGGGAAGCTGAAACACCTAGGCAAAATGCTGCTTGACACACCCTGGCAGTGATTCCCAAACCTTTTGTCCTGCGCCTCCCCAGGGGTTCCCAAACATTTTCTGGGGCCCCCATGGATTACAAATAGCTGTCTGGTTGAATGATGGGGAGGATTGACTTTTAGGGGGGCAAAATTAATCCATGTAGCTGAACATAGAGAACAACATAGCCTACAATCTACTTGTTAACAAGCGTATGGTGCTGTATTGATATTAGCTAGTCATCTTTTAGCTACTTTACCTGCATCCAGCAACTTTACACAACTCAGTCGGTTAGTTTGGGGAAAACTGTTAAACGTTCTTTGCATTTTGCTGGTTTGCTGTCATTATTCTAACACAAACCTGTGTAGCTCTGCACAGCAGCAGCAGGCCTCCTTTGCTGCCACACAGGTGTAAACTATATACAAAGGTCGTAGCGCTCATGTTGTGTTTAAAGGCGGCTCGGAAAAACAGGTTACCACATGTTAACAACGGATTAAACAGTTTTAACTCCTGATAAAAGTGACAGAGGACATAGATCTAGGAAGTGTGGAAGCCCCTACTGTATCAAATTGTCTTAGGAATAACAGAGAGTTGGTAAAAACCCAGCGCATACAGCGTTCATGTTTTTTTGGGTTTTTTTTTTCCTTCAGACGGCTTCCCCCCTCAGTGAATGCCAAGGGTCCACCACTATAATTACAATTTTAAGCATTTTCTTGTCCAACAACTGAAATGCTGCACTGAGTTTGTCCAGCATTATGGTTTTGAAGACTATAATAACGGGGAGCCTTCAGACGTCTTAGCGCCACACAGCAGCTCCTGTCGCCCTGCACTGCCGGCTTGTTTTCTTAAATCTCAAATCTGTGCCGGATATTCTTGACTTCACGTGTGATTTATGAACAGCCAGAGGAGCTCAGTGGTGGCTGAAGACGGAAATGTTTTATGAAAGAGTATGTTGGTGTTGCACAAATCTTCCAATAATTAGCTTCCAAAGCTGTATTAAAAATAAATCTGCTAATATTTTTGAACATTCATTAGGAGTCTTTGCTGATTTCTTGGCATTGGTGCTGATTTTTATAACACGCGCTGCCTGGCCAAAAATAAAAGTCGCCATCTGAATTTAACTCAGCAAATAGGTATGAGCTCTTCCTATTGGAAAGTTACTGCATGGACAAATGTCTTCCAGCTGGCAACAAGTTACCTAAACCCAGCTGATGCAATGAGTAGCTTCTCATTATAGAAACGGCTGCGTTTTTGTTGTCATGGAAATGATATCTGTCAAGAGAATGAGAACTGGCCAACATGTGATTAAAAACTGGAAGGAAAGTCCAAACCATTGTCTCTGAAGAAAAAATGTAAAAGGGAAATGACTGAACGGCTGTGATTGGTAATCAAATCGAAGAAAAGTAAATGCAGAAGTCAGAGTTTTGATTAACAGTGAAGGTAAGAGTAGTTCACTGTGACACATGGAGAGGTCACCACACAAACCGGAACCCCACGGAGAATCTTTATGAGGTTCTGGAGAAGCGTATGGGTGAACTAACGTTCATCTACTAATGCTAACGTAGATGAACATCATCAGTACAGGATTATGGTGAAAAAATGATCCAAAACTGCATGGAAATACATCTTATGACATTAAATTGATGATGGCTGCAATCAAAGGTAAATGAATGTGCACTTTTCTTCTTTTTTTTAGCAAAAACCTGTCCGATTTTGTCTTCAAGGGCTTTCATAGTTGTTCATAGCAGATAAGATTTGAACATTTCATGCAATCAAGAAATTTGTTTCTGATGGGAAATGAGGAAAATGTCTCTTAAAATGTAAATAACGTAAAAGGAGGAGCAAGTTTGACAGAATTGATCTATAGTAAAGTTAAAATAATCCTTTAAACCTGAATGTGCAACAAGTATGAATAACATTGAGCTTAACTGTATTCCCACCTCTTGTCAGCATTTAGATTTTTAAATACAATTTTGACACTTTAACAGTTGCTGCACTAACTGAACAAAATGAGCAAAAATATTACGACAACCCTCAGAGATAAAGATGTGAAACTAATAAACTGACACTGAAAGCTAAATCTTTCTGGTCCTTTAATACGTAATCTGGTTATGGATCTAATAAACAGATAAGTTAACCTAATTTTCAATGTCAGATACACTGAGCCTGTTTGTACAAATTGCACATTAATTGGAATTATCTTTGATTATCAATTTTCTTATTAACTCTGTACAGCACAAAACATTTCACACAACTGATTTGTGAACTGGGAAAATTGTTTGTGCATTCAACAGGATCTCCAAAGACAATTACCCACCGAAGGCACACTGTGTGTGTGTGTGTGTGTGTGTGTGTGTGTGTGTGTGTGTGTGTGTGTGTGTGTGTGTGTGTGTGTGTGTGTGTGTGGTGTCTTCAGCGAGCCGAGGCTTTAGAAGCTACCTGTTCTCCCAGAACAATTAAGTCAAGCCTCTTTACAGTATCTCCGCTCCAATTAATTTTAATATTTAAACAGCCATGCAGAGACTTCTGAACCCGCTAATGCAAGATTAGAGTAAACTCAATTAAATATTGATGGCCATAAATAAACATTCTAATTTGGAAAGCCGCCACGCAGTGCCGTAAATCTGGAGGAAAAAAAAAGTTCTCAGCTGAAACGCTTTGCTTATTAGCTGAGCAAATGTTGAATTTGGAGGTCAGGAAAGGAGGTGAGAGGAAGGATGAAAGACGAGTCCTGGAAGTCAAATAAAACAGAAGCAAAGACTTCAAATTTCTGAATATAACAGCTTGTTTAAAAAGCATCAGGCATGTTTTATTACCATATGCTGACATAAAACTGCTTCAAATAATGAATTGATTTCTTTCCTTGTCTTCTTTGGGTGGTAGATAATGAAATATAATTCTGAAGATGTTTCATTCATATAAAGATCTGTCAAAACTTGGATGATCTTTGCAGAATTTGGATTTAGGGTGCATCAAGAATGTCGTGAGGAAGAACAGAAAACTTGCATGATGTCAAAGTTGTTGATTGTCATGGTGGTTGCATGTCAAAGCTTTTGAGAAGTTGTTTCCCACTCAGCGGTGTAACTTGGTCCCTGGAGAAGGGAAGTGAGGAGCAGCAGTGCAGCCTGATTCAAGTCATGGCAGCAGCCTCATCATGCCAACAGTAAGTCGGCATGATGAGTAATTTATTTCAATGCTCCAGCACAACCAACAAGAATGCAGTAATTTGCTTTGTCTTTTCCTGCAGCCATAGTACAGTGCATATTGTAGTAAAACCAGCTGACCATATGTGCTGGAGTTCCACTCGAGTTGCTGGGTAACGGCGAAGTGACTTAACAGTGGAAAGGTTTTTGAAACGGCTCATTCTCTAGACACCAAAAAATATTAACTTAGTACCAATAAATGGCTGAGTGGCTTTTTATTAAGCCATTGGGTTGATTTTTAGAAGCATTTGGGACCCAACTGGAAGTACAAAAATGTGCAAAATGTGGATTTTGAATTATAAATTCTGACTAATATAACTCATAATAATTAGTTTTTTCATTTTTGATGAGCATTTAAAATTAGACTTTATTAAGAAATGTTGCTTGAATATAGATATCTTGTAAAATGGCACACAATCAAACTTCCCCCCTACTAAATACTTGAATGGAAAAGAAACTTCCTGTTTGATATCCAGATTTTAAGGAATAATCTTTTTCCACAGATGTTGGCTGGTACCACAGTGGAGAGCAAGCCGAGATCTATATGTCCTGCTCTTCTAGATGTCATTCAAAATAAAGTTTCTTGTCTTTAGATGAACTAATCTCTACCAGCTGATTGGAGTAAGACTGATCTGAATGAGTGAGTTGGAAAATTTGGCCTCATTAATTTGGAGTGAGATTTGGTAACCCTGGATAATGAAGGCGGTATGATTGTGGTTGGATTCAGAAAGCAGCAGGTGAATGTCTAACGGTGAAGGCCTGGGATGCAGCAGCATCAGGCCTGTTTTCACACCTCCATTACTCTGGTCTCAACTAAATGCACTGCAGGCCTTAAGATACGACCTCCGTGTCTGGAATGCTCTGTCTGGGCTCGTCTTTATCAAAGTCCAATTAGTCTTCTCAAATGCATACTTGAACTTGCGGAGGACTTAACCTCACATCTCTGACCTGCGGGACATCGGCATGCTGCCAGTTTATCAGAGAGAGGTTTTCTGTGGCTTTAAATGATCCCCCTTCAAGCTAACTGAATCTCTTTGTCTCATCTTAAAAGGCTGGAAGAAGCAGAAGAAGTTCTAGACAGAAGCATGTCCTTGAGAGGCCGTCCACGTGTTCGCCTCTGCCTGACAGTGAATCATTCATGGAGCTCAGGAAACATGATGAGGGCTTGATTAAGGGAAGGGAGAAATCGGCTCCAGCGGTAAATCAGCCCAGACTGAGAACTGATTAGACCAGATTTTTTTGCACAAAAAACCGAAGGAGCTAAAAAATCTTCTGCCACACGCCGGTGAATCTGTTTCCCCCCAAATAACTGCAACTCTTTTCACAAATGATTCATGTCACACACACGTTGTGATCATTAATACGTCGCGTGGGAACATTTACGTAGATTTTCATCCATATTCATCTTTTACCGCCACATTTCAACCCGCCGTCGTCGAAGATGCTCCACCTGAATGTAAATTCATAATCAAAGGCAAACATGTACACTCAGACAGCTACACACACACTTTAACAAAGCTTTTTCAACTTCAAGCTCATGAATTCATAAGACAGCATCTATGCCAGGCACAGCAGACTAACATGACAGCCTCCTGACAGCCCCTGTACACAGGCAGTCTGCTCTGTGCTTTAGATATACAGTATATTCTGAAAGGCATTCAAGAGTCAGGAGTTGGGGGATGGGGGGAAAGAAACAGCACATGCATAAATAGAAATCAAACATTCAGCCGCTGAGATTTTTGGCACTTTGAGCAGAGAAACTGGGGGAGGAGGAGGGGGGAGTCGGGGGCCGTGGCAACGGGGTTTGACAAGAAAGCCGCGATGGGCAGCAGCCGCTGTCAGAGCGCCAGGCGGTGATGCGTGAACTGGGAGGAATGGAGATGTGACGCGGCGGATTCCCCCGATGGTCGGCGAGGACAGCCAGGGGCGGCGCGACCCGCTCTCAACACCAGTCCACCTGTCAGAGGCCCGGCCAGCTCCTCCTGCAGAGCAGATCGCCCCAAAATGCATCTGATAGAAGGTGATTGCAGCTTGGCTTGGAGGAGCTGCAAAGGAATAATTCATTACGTCACATCCTGCAGCTAATCGATGGCGTTCAGAGCCAAATAATTATTACTTCGCTGATTTTAATGCACAACTCATGGTAGGTTTCCCTTATTCATTCAGCCAACTTTAAATTCCAGTGTTATTGTAGGTGTCATATACAATGATGTAGCTTTTAACTGAATGCATTTCAATTGTCCAGCTTAATCTTTTGGTTTGACGTTATATTATAAGCTGTGTTCTTGTAACTTTTAGGCTAAACTCCACTGATTGCTCTCTAAACATTCACTGAATCCCACCCAGTGATTTACTCAAAGTCAATTTTCTCATAAAATACTGAAGCTTTTCTAAAGTATCTGACTGGACATTATTTCATTTTCAGCACCGGTGATATTTATGGTCAAGTTGGGTTCAAGTTACGGCTTAAGGAGAAATGCAGGACATTTTTTTCCTCAGTATCTCACACCTATGAATGTGGCAATAAGATCAACTATCGTAAATGCATGTTCTGTTTTTGACAGTGTCCATCATTTCTTTGCAGTCATTTGCACTTTTAGTTCACATTTTAAGTTAATTGGTCACATAGTTACAAAGCAAGAACGTAGCAGAAATTACAGCAAATTTTGTCAGCAGGACTAATAACTGATGGAGTTCATGTGGATCTCAGTCTGCTCCCCTTCAAAGGTTGGAAAAATTCATCAAATTCATCAAATTCATCGAATTGAAGACACAAATTTACAACATTCACTTTAGTTTCTGTTTCTCTTTCCGTATTATTTTTTTTATCTTGTGACAAAACGAGAGAATGTTTTGTGTAATTTTTTCAGTCTGATGCTATTTTCTTTTTTAATAAAGAAAAATAGAAAAACTGTTTTTTTCATTAAACAATCCACATACATACACTATATCATTATTATACTATATTTTATTCATTACAAAATGGCCCTTAAATGTTCTGTGTCTTTTAAACCCAATACAAAAGATGGATTAAATAATCTTTTAAGTAAATAAAAGTAAAATTAAAGCCTTAATTATCTTTTGAATTGTCATTTTCTCTGATTCGTTCAGTCAAAAACTAGTTTTCTGTTATTTTATCCAAAGTAAGATAAACACTTACTAGTGTTTACCAAAGACAAGGCCAATTTATTCCTCTAACACTTTATACAACTACAATATCACAAACCTGAAGAGTGAGACAAATTCTAATAACAATATTTATCTCTTAAGGTTTTGGATTGTTTCTCAAGTGACAGCATATAAAGAGTTAAAGAAATGTTTATCTCTTTGTATATTAAAATTATTACGTTATCTCCAGCTCTTTTTTTTGGAAGTTTGGATACAAATCAGAATAAAAGCCTCGTTTGTTGTTGCCCCTTACTCTCTCTCTTTCTCTCTTTGTCCATCTATCTCTTTGCATCTCTGGACAGCGGATGCCATGTTTTTTTTTGAGTCAGCATGGGAAGCAAAAGGCAAAAGGCTGCGAGGGAGGAAAAAAGCTTTCATTCATATCACCATAATACTCTATTCATGAAACCCCATGCGCTTTTATTATTTAAAGCGCTCTCCCAGCACAGAAAGCTCCATCCTGTCTCATTGTGGAGCCATCATCCGAGGAGCTGTTTCCACAGAGGCAAAAAATAGTCCCATTTGTGAAATACTGATTATCTAAAATGGGACCCCAGGGCTTCAGCGGAGGGGAAGACCGGATTCCACACTCTTCCACATCCCACTGGTGGATTAGGATTTTTCCCCCCCTTTTCTTCATCTTAACTCCACTGGATGCTAATAAAGAACAACGCAGATCTGAATGTATCTGTGGAAAATGTATTAAAAAGCTACTATTATATATAATAATCTGTGATGAAGACAACAAAGTAAAAGCGTGTGCACTGTCCTGCTTTCTGCCGTTGTTTGGTTCCATAATCTAATTTGCCTCAACGCATCTGCCTTTTGTTGCCTCCAAATCATGTGAATCCCAGACTAATTGAACACGTATTGATGGAAATGCCAACATCTCAGCACCTTTATCGCTCAGAGGGGTGGAGCGGCGCCGACACTTTGACAAAGACGGGGGGCCGCCGCACAAAGAGCGTGGAATATGAGGTCAGGACTGGGAGACAAAACCAATCTGATTTACACTGTAAGAAAAAAGACCTCAGCCGCCACATGTACTGTACGCGCCTAATCAGGATGAGGGTGCTAAATACAGGCAATCAAGACGGATTCATCAGAGCTTTCTTTTCTTGCCAACGAGGGCAGCGAACTGTAATTACGTAGACAGCAGCCTCTGCGACAGCCACCCGCGCTAGTTGTAATTTTGCCCAATTTACACTTGGAGCCTTCAAAGAGCCCATAATTTGGATGCCTTCAGCTCGGCAATGAAGTTAGCACAGACGGATGCACCTTTTGTGCTAACATAAAATGAGCACACGTGTCGACAGAAGAACAGGAATTTTTCCAGTATGTTGCTGTTGAATTGAGGTAAAGTGTCCCGTAGAGATGGAGATTTTGTTCTGAAGCCTGAGCTATGAAGCCAACATGTGCCGACATGAAAAAGTAATTGCCCTCTAAACATAATAACAGGTTGTGCCACCCAGGGCGACAGCCATTAAGCGCGAGTCTTTCAACTCACAGTGAAGGAATTTTGACCCACAAATTTTGGCCATTTTGGAGGGTTTTTAGAGAAGACAGGTGACACTTTGGTCATGTCTTATGGTCAAAGTGGTTGAATTTCCATACCTCCTGCTCCATTGCAAGGCGAGGCAGTGATTAGCTGTGCCTCACCGCGCCATGGAATGAATGTGTTTGGCCAGGAATGGATGGGGAAAATGCGCAAAGTGGGGCTGGAAGTACCACGCCACACTGGTAGGGGGCAGTGCTGAGCCACACAGGCACAATAGGCCTGTTTCCATGCATTGAAATGACTGAAAACAGAAGGAATCTGTTTCGAGATGACTCTCCTGCTTGGTTATTTTCACCCCAGGTATTAATAGAGAATTATGAGCGTGTAGTTAATTTGCAAATTAGAAGATTATACATTATTACTTCAAAAGTGAAATGTACGCATTTATTTTGGGCTTTTGATATTTGCACACACAAAACACACCAACAGATTTCAATCGGAAACTTTCACATGTCAGACAGAAATCTCACCAAACCTCTCCAGATCAAATGTGAGCTCAGAGAAAATCAACGTTTCTGGAAGGAAGAAGCAAAACTCTTGACGTCCACCGGACTTTCTGGTGGACCACTGGAGTTGTTTTGTCTTCTATGTTTTGGATTTTCCACCATGTTTCAGTGACTTTGCTTTCTGACTGGCTACATGTCATTCGTCCTGAAGAGAGCAATCGCCTCCCCTGGGTGGATAAACAATGTGTTGCTTCTCCATATGATCAATTGGATCAGATGTAAATCCCTCATGATGTTTGCTCTTTAGTCCTTTGTGCATTATTTTCTGTCCCAAAGTTCATATTTTGGAGGAAATCGCAACATCACACAACTTTAGAATAATATCTGTGTCACTGAACATTTATTCATCCATATTATCATGGATCAAACTTAAGACAAAGGGGAGAAAAAAGGAGTTTTCTTGGTCAGACACATGTCTGACCACATAACACGGCTGCCATGTTTTCTCCTTTTCCTGTCCTGCTCCGTCTCTCCCTCCTCTCTGAGGGCTTCTTAATGACTAACCTGCCAGGATTAGCATCTCTTCCTATTTCACACTGTGGTATCCAACTCTCTGCTCATTCTCTAATGAACAGCCCGACTCCAAGGACGGAGCAGATGAGGGGATGGAAGCGTACGGAAAGCACAAAAGCCCACATCACAGCTGAGCTTCACATTTCAGAGCCTTCACCCCCCACGATGAGCCAGGGCAGGTTTTTCTTTTTTTTTCCCACTTCTCGCACCCTTTTAACACCCTCCATCGTTCCCGGCTTCCGATGCCGAGGACAACTTAATTAATCACTGTACAGCTCTAATGAATTGACTAGCAGGGTTGTATTGATCCCAGGGGTATCAACGGCGCGGCTTTGTGAAGTCTAATACCTTCTTCTGAGCACAGAGATCAAACATTTTGAGGAAAAAAGTGGGAAGGGATATCACACTAAAACCTTTTCTTCACTTGAAGAGTGAGGTCAGATCAGAAGACATTGACTGGAGCCACTTCAGCAAATATGTGCATTAGGTAGAAAGCAAATCCTCCTCTTCATCCCCCACACGATCCTCTCTCTGCTGCAGCTTGTGTTACATGTGTCACATTTATAGAAATAACATTCCTTTCATCAAGGGAATTAGCGTTATATTTCAGGTTGTCTTAAATCAGAAGGGGAGCTTACAGCTGACTAAAGTGTTGTCACGCCACCGCCGCAGAGGAGTGGGGGGATTTGGCAGACTTCCTCTGAGACTGGATCACAAGGATCTTTTTCTGGGCCGAGGTTAGATTTGGCGTTGATCTGAAAGGCTAATTTGATGCCGCATCACAGCTGTGAAATTGCACCACTGTAGGCCTCTCATTTAGGAACACGGAGTGGACAACGCTGTCGCCGCTTCCAAGACATCAGTTATGCAAATGAGCTCTGAGTGGCAGGAAAAGCCTGGCCAATTAGAGCCTTGAAACGGACGAGGAGCTAAGAAATTAAATTATTAGTAAAAGTTATTGTTTAAAGAGGACTTTGTGTTTTTACCCAAGTGATTTAGAATAAGTTAGCGATTTAGTTAAGTTAGGTTGTTTGGACCTTTCATAAACCTTCAGATTATATCGTTACTAATCAGAATGAACTGCCAGCCTGTTACCTAGCAACCCTGGGAAAGCCCAACTTGTCACCTAGCAACCCAAGCAGAGCACCACTATGTTTGGTCAGCTGGTTCTACAGCTGTATGCGCTGTACAATGGCTGCTGGAAAAGACAAGTGTTTTTCTTTATTGACTTACCACCCAGAAAACACTTGCTACATTATAGATGGCTGTGCTGGAGGCTCCATTTCTGCTTTTCAAAGATGTACAGTTGTACAATTGTGCATTTCGTTTGCAGCTGTTTTCACGTCGGTGTGAACGTTGAGCTGAGTTACTGTGACCAGCATCTGAAATCAACTCAAAACACACAGAACTGAGCAGACTGAAATGTCATTAATGAAGAATGATTTTGTTTGTTTCAGTGCATAGACCTAACCTAACCTGCTCAAGGAAGCACAATAAACCACCTTTAAAAGCAAACTGCTTATTTTTGCACTCAAATAGAAAACAGAAAGTTGTATTTTCCCATCTACAACGCAGGATTTTCGATCTCCATAAAAAAAGGCTGGAACAATGTTAATCAGAGCTGCTATAAGTAGCAGCTGTAATAACCTGCTGCTGCGTTTCGGGTCAGCCTGCCTGCTCACTGAGATACACGTTTACTCCCACAAACCTCTCGTTGCTAATGAGGAATTCATTCTCCTGATTGTTTCAGCAACATTTCTATACATCCTTGAAGGCTTAGAAACAAAGATACTGTTTAGCTTTGAATCGGTTGAGTCTATTGCATATATTTATACCTTGACAAATCACAACCAACGTCACCTCAAGGCACTTTAAAATACAGACGCAATTTAAAATACCGAAAAGTAATCAGTATTCAGAGTCACATGTTTTACAAACATGTGACTCTTGTTGTGTTTATTGTCTTAGATTTCTTTTATGACCATAAAGTTTGTAGTGGATTGGACCGTGCCTTCACAATTTTTCTTTTATGCTACAATTTGGCTTTTCCTTCAATCACTTCAACATTTTTTTATTAAAAGGAAATGTAAAAAGACTTTTACTCTATCCAGCTGCCTTGTTGGAAGAGGAAATGCTGTGGAAGCTCAACAATCCTGCGATGTTCATAGACAGAAAGCCTTTGTGACTTTGCCATAGAAAGGTCACGACATGCGAATGCTTGACAGAAAATGGCAGGAAAGCCATATTTATGAGCACTTTTCTGTTTTTCCATTTCTCCATCTCTTGCCCTTGTTTCTTCTTTTTGCAATTTGAAACTCTGGTTGTGAATCACAAAATATAAATATCTGTAATTTCTTCCCTGGTCTTAAGATTTGATCAGGCATGAATAATCAAATCAAGCCAATCATGCAGACAGATGCAGATTCAATATTGCACATTAAAATGTCCTCTTGGTTCATTACATTATTTGATGAGAAGTTCTCATCAGCTCAGTACACAGAGTTTGTCCGATGTTCTGCAGGCCAAAACCCCATCGATCCACAAGTTCGACTATCCAGGACACTCTCCTCTCCAGAATCTGTTCCCCCCTTTATAAAATATTTATTCTATCATATCACAGCTTCAGACTTTACTTCTGAATGTCGCCAAAGTTTTAAAAAAGGCATATTAACCTAATCCTTGTAAGATCAGGGCTCAGTCACGCTTTACGCCGTTTGGTTGTATTCCTCTGCAGAGGTGACGTCAGCTTCTCACAGGTTTTATTCACTCATCCGCTCCAGGCACAGCAAGTCCAATCTTCTCAGCAAATTAAATGTTAAAAGGGGTACATGGAGAGAAATGTCCCCGTTCGACTTGTAATTGAGAGACTAATCCAATGTTATGTTGCAAAATAAGCAGGTAATGAAAGTAGCAGTTACCGGAGACATTCTGCTTTAATCTTTGTTGCCTCAGACTCTCGGGTCGACAACATGCACAGACAGATTTAAGAAGTTGCTTTTTCCAATCAAGAGTTAGAAATTATCCCCACCTGCCCGTGGGGTGGAGGTTAGAAAGGTTACGCTCAGAGACGCACCTGTTCTGAAGAGAAATTATTCTCTGGCCACTTCGATTGTGACGAAGAAGCTGCAAATTGTTAATGCGAGGCAAAGTGTGTTTGAGAAAATTCTCGGTGAATTTGTTTGGCTGATTAATTCAGAGCTGTGCAGATGTGTGAGTCTCTCAGCCTTTCATTGGAAGCGGTTGACGTGTTTTTCTGCGACTGGAGATGCCAGCAGATTTAAGCTGCAGGGCCTCAGACACTACAGAGCCCTTAAACAATAGAGTCAGTCAGCAAAGTTTCTCTGCCATAAAATAAATCCCTCTCACTCTCTGCAACTCCCTGCCTCCGTCTCCGCAGCACGAACTACATATCCACATTTGTACACAATGCCGTGCTTTTTAAGTTAGCAGAGAAGTACAGCATCGTTCCATGCCTCTCTCACGCCTCTGCACTGGGTGGGATTATGCACAAAGGCTGCGCGCCGTGCCGTCCCCCCCGCTGTGCCGGGCTGGGCCATGCGCTGCTGGCCCATGTCTGCATGGCTGACTGTATTATACATAAGCTGCTTTCCTTGATAGGGCTCTATCCAGCTTTAATTACCACAAACTCACAAAGTCTGCGGACAGCACTCCACGCTTCTGCCACTCTGCAGAACAAGCAGGGTGAAAACCACTCAGCCACACTTCTGTGAGTAAAAGGACGAGGACAGAAAGAGATGGCGACGATGCTGGGACAGCAACAACTCAGCTGATTAAAGGACGCGTGAAGATCGCAGTCACTAGACGTGACTGACTTCAGAAAGCCGTCCGATGACCATTTAGTGATGGTGTTTTCCATTTTAAAGGCAACTTCTGCTGTTAATTGTTTGATCTCTGTTAAACATTGATCATAGCTGATTGTCAAGAAACAAGCACATCTTTGAGCAGGACATCACTGCTGCGTGGATAAAGGGTGAAGCATCTGATGCCTGAATTACTGTTGTCATTCATCCTACCAACTAAACTCTAGTGCAATGAGACGTCTGTGTGAACAGTTTAAGTCCCAAATCAACCCGCGTGAGCAGAAGAACAACGTAGATGACACTTATGGATCAGTTTTAAAGTTTATTCACAAATGGCTGCTGACCGTATCGTCACAAGGTCATAAGAAGACAGAGGAGGCGAATAAAATGAAAGCACAGCTAACAGAAACGACCGTGTGTGGAGCATTGAAAGCAGAAGTGTGTTTGGATGTGTATCAGATCCTGGAGTGGTGATTGTGTTGTTATGCATGTCAGTGACAAGTTAAAAAAAATTAATAATCATAATTTTCAGCTATTGTTTGCATCCTGATTTACTGCCGCTGGAGGTCAGTGACAGAAATCTGGATAAAATGGGACATGGCCCTTTAGGGTTCAAACTAGGACTGTAGTGATACAATAATCTCACGATACGATACACGATATTCTGCCCATGATACGATATATATTGCAATATTCAGCAAACGATACAATTCAATACACTTTTGCGATTTTCTGAAAGATTTTAGAGGGACAGAGTGATTTTGGTGACATTTTGTGACTGTTGTAAAGTTGGATTGAATTAATTTAACTGAAAACTGATTAAAAGCACCAACTACACAATACCTGCTCTGGTTGGA
>CAEGAF010125479.1:0-11033 GCA_903067075.1 Micropoecilia bifurca
TGCGGGGCGCCGCGCTAACCACCGCGCCGCGCAACGCCCCTATTGCGGTAGCCTATGCTGTAATTTACAGTTTCTCTTTGTTAAATTATTTACATTTTTATACAATTTGAGCTTTCTGGCGAACTCACCTAGTTCACCTTCTTTCATTCCCTTGGAAAAATCTGTTTTGTCACGTGATTGCGACTGGCCCAGAAAAAAGTCATTGCAGAGAAAAGAATCGACTAGTCGACTAATTGGTGCAACCCCTAGTCAGCACCCACTGGTTCCTCAAGATACTTTATTAACTAAATGGTCATTAAGTAAATATCCAACACTTTTTCTTTTAAAGCTTTTTAACAATATCTTGTCGTTCTTTCTCTCTCTTTGCCCCGCGTCACAGGTGGGAGAAGAGCAGGGTCAAGAGAACCCTCCAGACCACGACCCTATTCACGACCAGAGCTGGTACCTGGACCAGGGGCTCCGGCGCCGACTGTACGAGGAGTACGGCGTCCAGGGCTGGGCCATCGTGCAGTTCCTCGGCGACGCTGTGTTTATCCCCGCCGGAGCGCCACACCAGGTCAGACAACATGAGGTCTCAGAGGTTTTTTTGGAGCAACAAACAGTTTGAGGCGCATCCCCTTCGGTAACGTAGCTGTGCTCCTATCAGGTACACAACCTGTACAGCTGTATCAAGGTGGCGGAGGACTTTGTGTCTCCTGAGCACGTGAGGCACTGCTTCAGACTGACGCAGGAGTTCAGACACCTTTCCACGACTCACACAAACCACGAAGACAAGCTACAGGTTGGTTTTACTTGTGTTTTGCGCACATATTGCGGTGTTGATCATCCAGCATTTGACGCTTCCTCCTTTGACCCGTTTTCTTCAGGTGAAGAACATCATCTATCACGCAGTGAAGGATGCCGTCGGGACACTGAAGGCTCACGAACCTAAACTAGCTCGCCCTTAGTCCTCAATGCCACTCTACTACGTATACACACACACGACACACACCACATATCCAGACATACATGAAAACTGCAGAGTACAAAGTACAGATTGTGTGTGTGTGTTGTTTGGGGGCAGTGAAGGTCTGAATTTTGGGGGAAAGAACATTTCATTTAAGGGGGCGGGATCAGACAGGGAGGGGGCCAATCAGCGCTTTGATGAAGGAACTCCTTTATCGCTGTTACACAGTACTCTTAAACTTGTCTAGTTTTTCCGTTTTTTTTGTTTTTTTTTCTTTTTTGATTAACATTGTATTTAAGGTCAGTGTGTTTTCTTGTTTTTGTTGTAAATGTAAAATGTTTGAGTAAGCGAGGGCAAAAAAGCTGACGTGCCTTCAGAGCAGCGGTTTAGCTACAATATAAGCAAATCACAAAATGTGAGTACTGGGGTAACGTTCTTATTTTGATGACATTCTTATGTTTCATTAGAAGCAAGGTTAACCAGTTTTTGTAGATTTCATTTTCTTCTATTTTTTTTTAAACATTTGATCATTTTTGCCGTCTGTGGCTGCAATGAATTTGAAAGCAGCCGATCAAGGGAAGCTGACCAAAGTTTTGTATTTTTAGTTTTCTTATTTCTCTCATTTAGAGTAAGAAATCTTCTTTTTTTACGCAACAACCTGATGATTACATGAGCTTCGGAGACGGCTATTTTCTTTCCAATTTTTTTTTCTTTTTTTTTCTAATCCGTCTTTGTTCAGGAGGTTTGATGAACTACGGACTTCCAGCTATATTGTTCAAGAATCACAGTTGCAGCTGAACAGAACTACTGGCCATTAACATTGTATCAATATATATATTGATCTTAGCAGTTGGATTTTTTTTTCACAATAAAATTTACAAAAATAACTTTGTTTAATGCCTTTTCTGTATGTGGTCTTTTATTGTTTTGTAGCAAGTTGGTGAGAAGCCAGGCATACAATCCCCTTGTCTGTTCTTCTCTTACTGTGTTATTTATTCAGAGAAACTGACTAGATCAGATAAACAGCAGCGCTAGTAAATTGGAGATAAACCAATCATGACGGTGGAAGCAGCTTCTTGGATTCCTGTTGGTTAAATGTTCTGGTCTATTTTTTAATGCCTTACAAATCCCGCCTTCATGCAGTGGATCCCTGCGTAACACATTACCACACTAACTAATACTCCTATCTGATGAGAACAGGAAACTGATGCTGCAGTTCACACAGGCTCAACAGATAATAAAAACGTCTGGTTCAACGAGAGGGAAATTTCAGCTACAATGTTCAGATGGCAGGGTTCAAATTTGGCATAAACATGAAAGCAAGGACAACAATGGTCTCTAAAGTAACCCAACAACTGCCTTCTGAACGGCAGGTGTAAACCCTAAAAGTGGGGTCCGACCTCATACAAGCAAAGCGTACTTAATAAATAAAGTGGCTTGTTTTAATACGGCTTATGACATTAAATGGCAGCAATTCATAAAACTGACAGTGTGCTGAAAATATTTTTACAAAATGTATTCTGAACTGAGTTATTGTGTAATTGACAAAAACAGTGATTGAAGTAAAAGTTCAGTGAAAATAATTTATAATTCATACAAACAAACATTGCCAATTTTACAAATTGGCAAAAACTTATTAGGCAGCAGGTTCATTCGTAGAGATTCAGAGAACGACAGGACACATCTTGCACTTCTCATGAATTGGAAACTTCTTGGTGACAGAAAGAAGAGGAAGACCTACGACAATCGGACAAAAAGAACTTCCAAGGTGCCGGTTCACGTCATTGGAAATTACCATGAAAAATATAAAGAGTTTGCCGCCCACTGGACTGTGCAATGTAGGAGGAAATAAGTTGGACTGATCTATAAATAGAAGCCAAGGCTTCCTAAATAGATACAGTCACAAAAAAACATTTAAACTGCAGAAATCCTCAGCAGAATCCTGCTACCTCTCTTTCAAGACATTAAGCTGTCAACCTGAAAAGGAGCCTGCATAATTAATCTATAACCAAAGCAGGGCCAAGCAATAAATCTCTTTTCCTGGCCTTTTTCCAAGTAAAATAAGTTGCACTAAAATGTTTCTACTGTAAGCATTAATCTGATAGTTTGAGGCAATTTATTTGATAAATGGTAGAATTTCTTTTAATATTCCATCTGGGGAGGGGGCAACACCATATCATTATGGCATCACCATGGCAGCATGAAGTTATAATAATAGTGTGCTAAGCTGTAAGTGGGAAATCATAATTAACAGAAAAAAATTGTATGTAATAAATCTATATATCTTTCACTTAATGAATTGAGTTACTGAAATAAATTCAGTTTTTAATACCGAATGACTATAATTTTTAAGTGCCACTATTTTAAGATTATTGAAAGGCAATATGAGTTATGTGGCTGCTTATGGTCCCAAAACCACTAGGGGGCCCTTAGCTAACATGATCATTTCTTTAATATTATTGAGTAAAAGAAACCAGATGCAATTACACATGGAAATTTATTATGTAGTTGGTACACAAATAATACATCAAACTCTTCCTGCTGTTGGCTACTGCCCATGCTGGGAAAATACAAGACATTGAACTTCTTAACTCATGCACTATAAGTTCAGTGTTTTTTTGTTTTTTTTTTTGCTGATGTTACTTTCAAGTAGCTAAAATAAAACGGCACAACTAAATACCGCTCTGCATTTCAAAATCCAAATTGATATTTTTTGTTTGCTACTCTGTAAGATTAAAATCAGCAGCCACGATAACACTGGAATGATGTAGGCTAATTACATATGAAGCTAAAGATAGCCGCAAACACGATTCATGTATGGATGATTTAGGTTGTCGCGGTTCGACCTTTGCCGCATGTCTTCCTCTTCTCTCATAACCCACCTTATTGTCTGACAACTGTGAAATAAAGGCCACTGGAGCCAACAAAACCTTTAAAAAATAGACAATCAATATATGCTACATACAAACTAGCATAGTAGCCTAGGAATGATGAAGCATCTGGTGCTGACATGTTGTCATGGGGGGTTCAAATGATAATATACGTAGGGCCCCAAAAAGCCTTGGACCGGCCCTGAGTACACCGAGCTGCGACAGCACGAGGAGGGGAAACCCCGTGTGTGGGGGGCGCGCGGGGGGCGTTCATATAGTGAAAGCGACTTTAACCAGCGTGGCGCTGCCTCTTTAAGAGCCAGTCTCCCCACCAGTGGCGGAGAGCAGACTGCAGACTGCAGCAGCAGTTCCTCCACAGCCTCTGTGGCCATTCACTCACCTGACAGCGGCGCGGCGCGGCGGACCGAGCCGTAACCCGCAGCGGCACACAGCGCGTCCCGGAGGAGGGAATGGGGGGCACCGAGCCCGCCCGCTAGCCACAAGAAGAGCTCCTAGACGCGGAGAAGGCTCACGACTCGGCTCTCCAGCACCATGGTGTCCTGGATTATTTCGAGGATAGTGGTGTGAGTATGGGCTGGGCTCCATCTGTCGTGTTAAAAAACGTTAGCTACATCACGGTCGTCGTCAACGGCTGCTCCATTCATCGCCGTCTGATGCTCAACGAGGTCCTGCTGCTGCTGCGGTCTGTTTCTGCCTAAAATGCAGCTAAAAGTTTGTAAATAAGAAACCCCCCGTGGGCAGCCTGGTGATTGAAGCCGCCGTGGGGGCTCACTTTTCAAGCACTTGCACCGTGTTGCTTAATAAGGGCGATGATGCAGCACAATCTGCGTGCTAACAGCTCAAAGCTAACGACGCCTGGCCATTTAAAAACAAACCAAAAGAGAGAGAGAGAGAGAGAGAGAGACAGATTGTTGTGCTGGCGGTGAAAAGAAGCTGCTCGTTAGCCAAACTGATTAACATGCAGACCTCGCTGCGGACACGTGAACACATACAAAACAGCCTTCAGTGGCCTTGAATTCCATGTTGACTGAGTAAAGGTGGATACATTCATTTATTTATGTTTTGGTTGTTTTGTTGTGACGATAAAGCTGTGTAGCATCATAAACTCGGGCCTCATTCCATCACCTGGACTCACCACATCCCCACACTGTGGATGACTCCACCACAGCCAGTAGCTCCAGTCGGCCTGATTTCTTTCCAGGGCCGACCCAAGAATATCTGGGGCCCGAATCGGCCCAGGATCCCACCTCCCAGTTACATCGCCCACCACTGACGATCTTTATATGTTGGATCTTAGTAGTTTTACTTGTTTTTTTTTTTTACCTGACCTTTTTGGGTTCCCTACATTACAGCACATTTAATACTCACCACACATCAACTTGTAACAAGATAGGGGGATATTTCATCCTACTTTGACAACCAATGATTGAAGTAATCTACTGAATCAGAAATATGATGATATGACTCTATAAAAACATGTGGTAGACTTGCCTTGGTTTGGGCAGAGGTCATAATGTCCCATATTTTCAGCGAGATCACGATTGAAATAAATGGATTAAACTCAAATGTAATTTTATCTTGTAATTCATAAAAAAGTTTATTCATCCTGCACTTGACATAATTTATTAAATAGATGGCCTTGCATAAATGATCAAAGTGATGTCTTTTGCAGGCTAACTCTGTTGCTTTGACCAGTCAAGTTGGAGTGCAGCATTTAGATGCAAACTTTAATATTTACCTCCTTTGGTAATGTTGGCTGCTTAATCAGCTTAAATTTTGAAGTATATCTAGTTTGATGATTCATAGAATCCACATATTAAAGCCGGTTTCTGTCTCAGCAACAGCTCAAGTTTGCTTATGTCTGGCTCTGGCTGCTTTATTTCCTTCCTTACATGTCAATAATACTGACTTGAGGATTTAAAGGGGCCTTTGGTACAGAAATAATGATCCTTCCTATAAATATTCCTGGATTACATAACAATAACACTGCTAACAGTTTGCTTCCAGCTGGCTCCTCTACTCTGCTGTGCCTCAGGTAGTCATGCAATGATTAGGCAGTATGACCACATATGCATCATAATAGCTTCAGCTCTTCAAACAGTTTCTCTTCTTTATTTAGCTTTTTGAACACGCAGAACACTTTGCAAAGGGGGAAAAAAATCGTACTGCTTTAGCTTTTTTATGTTGAAGTTGCACATTTCAACATATTTTATTAGACAAATCACTTCCAAGTTGCACATGATTGGTAGCTGGAAGGAAAATGATACACAATTTTTAACGTTTCTGGTGTGACTAACGGGACGAATACATTTGCAAATCGTCAAAGCGTTTGAATGGGCAATGCAGCTTCTATGCATTTGAGTTGGAAGAAAACGATTATCCACAGTGAGGTGAGCTTGTGAAATGGAGACAAAAGAAGTTCATATTAGCTCAGGCGACCCACTAGCCTCGGGGTTTGCTCCGAGGGTCTTTGCACACAAGACTGAGCAGCTCAGATTCTACTGTATATAGGACAGAAGATCTGAGATAGTAAGGAGGGAGAGAAACGATAAATATGCTCAAACCGAGTCTCAGTCTGCTGCACGTTCAATCCCTTAGATTTAGTTAAAGGTCCCAAGAACTGACTAATCCAGCTCTGGTGACAGCCGTGTGTGTGTGTGTGTGTGTGTGTGTGTGTGTGTGTGTGTGTGTGTGTGTGTGTGTGTGTGTGTGTGTGTGTGTGTGGCGTTTCGCATATGTCACATCAGCACAAATCCATACAAAGAACAAAGGGTGCAACCAGATGCACATCAAAAACACAGCTCTGTGAGCTCAGAGTCCCGGAGTTGCACACGAGCCGACGCATGGCCTCCCACCCTCCACAGACCTATCTGTGTGTTTTTCCATTTTATCTCCCTGCACTCTTCCTGACTGTGTGATCTCCGTTACTGATTGTTGGAGCAGCCTGTTTTCTTTTTTTTTTTTTTTTTTCCAGCAGCAAAAAAAAAAAAAGGGCTGAGCTCGTTCAAGTAAAAGTAGGACAAATGGTGCAGAATAAGCAGCCGTCCTTTGTTTATATAAGCTCGGCGCAAACACGACTCGTCTCCATGATCGGGTCTGATTGTGGGTATCCATGCCCAGAGGTCATGTTCTCCTGGTGAATCTCCTCACGCTGACCCCTTGCTCCTCTTCTGCTTTTCCAGCCTCGCCTTTGGGACTCTGTACCCAGCATACTCCTCCTACAAGGCTGTCAAAACGAAGAACGTGAAGGAATATGTGAGTATCACCTCTGGCCATGCAGTGGCAGCGGGCCGTTCATGACCTTCTGTTCAGTTCTTCCTCCTGGCGGTTCCTGCCCTCGGCTGCTGCCTGCTCTTTTTACGGACATCGTCCCGACTTCAAAGAGTTATTGTACACTAGTAACGTTTTAGGGTTTAGGTCGCAATAGGCCGATGTTGCTTAGTAAGAAATAGCACTTCAGTGTTATTTTTTGATATAATGTCAGCCACCTGAATGTTTTATTGACTTCTCCATAGTTCAGTAAAGTGTGTTGACGACTTAAAGCATGAAGCAGTCAAGCTAGTAAATTGAAGAAAGGGGGTGTCGGCTGTTTGAAAATGTTTTGGAAAAGGAAATTGACCATTTTATTGTCAAAGCTTTTCAAGATGCTTTTTTTCTCTCCTTGTAATCTACAAAGAAAAAAAAATTTCTGGCTAGAAAATCTTTCAAATGATGATGTACTGTAGGACCCAAATAAGCAAACTGTGGTTTTATTCTCTCTTTAACTGCTAAAACATTGTTGCATTTGGTCATAAAAAGCTAACTTTTTTATTAAAAAAAGCATCCACTAACTTTTTCATCACGTTGTTGATGGGAATTAAAGACTTTTTTTATTAAGGTCACAAGCAGGCAAATCCTGGATCTTGTAAATTACACATTCAGCTTCAAATTAACTTTTATTTTGGTAGAGTTACAACATTATAAAAAGAGGAAACGAAATGAAACACTGTTTTACAAACCAAATAATTTACCGAATAAAGAATAGGCTGAAGCTAAGGCTTACACCTGCCTACCTTATTCTTATTCTCAGCAGCCTATAATAGTGAAATGTATCTGTAGTCCATACGCATATATACATAAATACATACGCACACATTTATATTTAAACAGGCATGTATAGACACATACTCATTCACATTACATACAGACACGGTAACATAATATACAGGTACACCTATGGTAAACTTTGGTAAAGTAAACTTTGTAAGGCTCATCACCTTGACAACTGAAACACACTGAGATTTTACTTTCCTTTTTTCTTTAGCATGTACAAATATTAACAAATTATATTAATTCTCTCTCACCTTAAAGTCCTTCCAGAACGAAGACATTTGTTCAATGCTCTGTGCATTATTTGAAGTATTTTTGTACATGCAATTCATTTAAATTTTACAGTATTATTTTGAATAAAAATGTTTATTAGTTGGTTTACAACATTAATAAACCTAATAGCGTAACATAATAACAAATTGGCCTTGGTAAAGCAAGACCTTGCAAATAAATGAAAGCAACTTAGAAACTGTTGGTGTGCTGTTTCTAACACACACCAACAGTTTCTAACTGATTAATTCAGTTTAACGGATTGATGATAACACTTGTTTATTCAACCAATGTTCTGAGGTTCCTACATTGCTATTGCTGAAGAGTTTGGTCACCATTGTTTTCAGATGACCTCACTTCTTTGGCAGATTCTTCATGATCTACTAACGGTCCACACCCAGACACGCACAAACTTAGGTCCCGCTTTATGTTTTTAATTTCCACCTCACCAAATCTTTTGTAGCCCTAAAAGATGTGACGAGCAGATATGGAAATATTCCAAGAGGTTGAAACAAGCTGTATTTATTCATTTATTATTTATTGTGTGTTTCCCTCCTGTCCTGTATTTGTGTGGCGTGTCGTTAAAACAAACAAAACAGAACCGAATCCAGTCGGGGCTCAGTGCGCTGGTCCTAATGAATTGAAAAGCGTTTCTAGGGGAAACCAACAAAAAAGGGCTGCAGAGACTCATTCTGCCTTCAGCTGATGGTGTGGCAGCTAAATGGGGTTCCTCCTGCTTACCTCATCGCTGCATCAGGAGGCGACGAGAGGAGGAGGAGGAGGGGCTGGCCCTCAGCCTACATTTCTGCTGGAGCGCAGTCTCCTCCTGGCAGGTTGCTATGACAACGCCTCGATTGCCACTCAAGCAGAAGTAGAGAGTGATGGGAGGAGGAAGAGGAAAGAGGGTGACGCCATTTTTTTTTTTTTTTTTTTTTTTTTTAAAAAGCTGATGTTTTCCCTCCCCTCCCCATCTGACTAATTAAATGAGCCGCTTGATGTGGTTTTGTCTCGTGGCTCGTCCCTCTGACTCCCCTTAACGCTCTTAAACATCCACATTCATTCTTCCCACTTCAACACGAAAGGTTTTCGGCACCGACGTCGCCACTAAATCTGAGCCCTCGTGTTTTTCGTCAGTGGTAATTTGCCTTCACTTCCTGGTTTTAAAGCTTACTTCGGTAGTCTATTTTTTGTGAATCTTATCTGGTGTGAATGAATGAAAACGTAATCCGCTGCTCGGCTTTTGGCGTGTTGGTAACCTCCGTGTGGCGTCACGCGTTCCCACGCGTCGCGTTTTCATGTGCTGCTTTTCCGATGTCGCCTCGTCTCTCACGCCTGTGCGTCTGTCTCTGCAGGTAAAATGGATGATGTACTGGATAGTGTTCGCTCTGTTCAGCACAGCGGAGACGGTCACAGACTTGCTCCTGTCATGGTGAGCGAGGATCTTGATCTTGACATGCCAGCGAAGCTTGTAACAAATAACGAGCTTTGCATGACGAGACGTTTGAAGTGCTCGGGTTAGTTTTAGTTTAATCTTCTTCTCAAAGTTTTTTTTAAAGTGGCCAGCTGCTGCTTTTCATATAAACCACTTCTGAAGTTTTTGTCTGTTGCAGAAAATTGCTCCAAAGTGTTGGGGAGAACTGTAAACATTTTTCTAAAACTGACTCCAAGTAGGTACCTCAAAGAGAGACCACCTAGGTTACACATCTATTACGTCTATCATAGGATGAAATTAATTTCATCCTATCTCTATCGATCTCATGTATTTATTACAAGAAGAACACACGTGTTGTGGTACAGACGTGTCATATTTACACAAGTGATGGAGGTTTTAGGTCTGTTGCAAACAGTTTTATGAGAACAATAATCACAAACGGCGATCACATCACCTTTACAACCTTGCAAAATGATGCAGATCGTTTTGTTTCCAAACATTTGCCATGATTTTTATTCACTGAATTTTTCTTTAGATTTATATAAAATATATTTAAAAGTGAAGGTTTTATGAGCAGTTTTTGATGGTGTAGTGGAATGCACATAAAAATAGATACAAGCTGTAGCACCTCTTGTGTTTATGTTTGCTTTCTCTTGTAGCTATAATAATGTAAAAGAAATGCATATAAAGTACTTAAACATTTTATGGAAAGGTTTAGGTTTTGCAGGGAAACCAGGCCCACTTCCTCCTTGTCCTATGTCAGAGTTTGTAATCTCAGTTGCGAGCTGACCTGCAGGAGAAGCTTTTAAATCCAGCCTATTGTCGAAGCTTCAACTTTACATTCCTTTCCCCAGGTTTCCGTTTTACTTCGAGCTAAAGATAGCCTTTGTGATCTGGCTCCTGTCGCCCTACACCAAGGGCTCCAGCGTTCTCTACCGCAAGTTTGTCCACCCAACCCTCTCCAACAAAGAAAAGGTAGACGTCTCGAGCCGACGACCTAATCCACAATCCACATCTGCGTTAAAATATTCATGTCTGTTTCAAGTGCCTCTTACGCTACTGGTTTCTTCGTCCTGACCCCGTATTGTGTGTCACCTTTTTTTTTTTTTTTTCCTCCTCGTTTTTCACCGATCTCTCCTGCTCCCGCTGCTGTGTGAAGGAAATCGACGAATACATCGCCCAGGCCAAAGACAGGAGTTATGAGACCATGATGAAGTTCGGGAAACGGGGTCTCAACCTCGCCGCTAACGCAGCCGTCACTGCGGCCACCAAGGTGAGGCGTCCAGTCTGTGGTGAACTGTCTCTCTGTTATTCCTGTTAAAATATATTTTTTTTGTAATTCAAATTTTTATTGATTTTCTGAATATTATTTCACATAAAACACAAAAACAGAACAAAGAAAAAA
>CAEGAF010125492.1:0-10073 GCA_903067075.1 Micropoecilia bifurca
CACTGAGCCTCATCCCGGCCGCTTCACACTCGGCCGCGAACCGCTCCAGCGAGAGCCGCAGATCACAATCTGATGAAGCCAACATCAGGACCACATTATCTGCAAAAAGCAGAGATGCGATCCTAAGGCCACCAAAACGGATCCCCTCAACACCTCGGCTGCACCTAGAAATTGTGTCCATGAAAGTAATGAACAGAATCGGTGACAAAGGGCAGCTTAGGGGGAGTCCAACTCTCATTGGAAACGAGCCCGACTTACTACCGGCAATGCGGACCAGACTCTGACACCGGTCATACAGGGACCTGACAGCCCGTATCAAAGGGCCCGGTACCCCATACTCCCGGAGAACCTCCCACAAAGCCCCTTTGTTTTAGATTTTCAAGTGATTCCTACGATGCCATGAAACCGTACTGTTTTTGTTGTTGTTGTTGTTTTTACACAAGATTGCCATAGTTTGAGAATTTCATACCAATCCAGGCCTAATTTCATAAACAAACGACTAGTTTTAACTCAGCAGATCTTTTACATGATCGAAAAGCAAAATAAATGAGATTACCTCACTGAATCCTCAGGCGGTTAACAGGACAGATATATAGCATCTCTGTGGGTGAATAAGTGTCACATTTCCACTGCTTTATTCACCACTACACCTGAATGACTCCCTGCAGGCCTTGCTTTGCTACTTCTCATTCAGAATAAGTGGAGAACAAGCAGAGCCAGGCCTACCTTAACTGATTGTGCTGTAGGAAACCTGGCAGATGGTTTGTCTTTTTGTTTCTTACACTAAGCAGGTGAAGTAAATGCGCTATGACATAATGTCTTGTCAGCGATCTGCATGAGATGATCTGATAATCTGCTTTGGAGAGGTTCGTGCAGGCCATGATTACGCCCTGTGAGCCTCCTGGTCTTGATTAATGATGCTGTACGGGTTGATCAGCGAAAGCCTTATGAGTTCACCTGTTGCCTCCATTTCGATTGCAACCGTCCATCAAAGATGATTAGTCCACCATGGGGATAAATTTGTTTGCCTTCCCTGTCTCTCTGAACAGAACTCACCCGAGGCTCTTCCTCAAATTAGGTTAGCTGATTGAATTGCACACACGCTATTTTTTTTTATCTGTTTGCAACACAGCAAAAATCATTAATAATTTACTCGACTTGAATCATCATTTTTAGAAAGACAAGCTAACGGTGATAAATTACTGTTGTTTCTATCAGTATAACTCTGCTTCTCAGATTACTTAAAAAAACTTTAGAGTAAATTGTGGGATTTGTTTCATGTTTCTGTTTGCAATCCTCTTTGGTGTTAAGACTGTGATAATACAGCCTCCCCTCTGTTATTCTTTTCCTTTCTCCTTCCTTTTGTCCCTGCAGTCGCTGAAAAAACTGTGTCTGGAGTGTCTCATGTGGGCGGAGCTGTGGTTACCGGGGTTACGGCTGTGGCCCAGAAAACTGTGGAAGGAGCGGGCAACATCGCCGCTGCCACTGGATTGGTCAAGAAGGATCCAGCCAAACAAGTAAGAAAGAGGTTTTTAATCTTGTGTCAAATAGTAAGTGACAATTTTCGGTAAAACATTTTTTTTTGTATTTTACAAAACAGCTGTTACATTTTATGAGATTGTTGGCTTCAGCTTTTATAAAGCACTCTAATTACTTATCAAACTCTGTTGGTTAAAAATATACAAAAAAAATTCACAATTTACGGTAGCACTGATTCATCTCTTTATCTTTTCATGAAGAGGTTTTAATCTCTTAACTTTTTCTGGAAAAAAGAAGACAGAAACAATGTTTTTTTTTTTTTTTTAAAGTCTTTTGTCCAAATTACAATTTTTACAGACACGACTTTGTTCTTGCATAAGAGTCAGATAATGTTCATGACTGATTTTTTTTAGTTATCAGAGGTTTTGGCTGGATCTCTAATTTGATCGTTACCTGCATTTTCTCACTCTGCTACATAATATTAAAGGTAACAGATTTTATGCCACATGCCTCCCAGATCTATGACCCCACAGGGAAATTACATCTGCTGTTACACTGTTTCTTAATCTTGCAATGTGCATTGGCACTTTTTACTTGAGTCAAAATGGGAAGAAATTAAGGGGGTCTTTGAGAACCATAAACTCTTCACATTTCTAAAGGATGTTGTTTCTATGTACGTTGTGTAAGGGGGATTGCTTACTAGGATTGGGTTGTAAACTCTACAGTGCTACTTATTTTTTATTTTTTATTTTCCAAAATAGATAGTCAACACAGTTCAACACGTAGTCTATAATTTCTCCCAAGTATTGAAATAATTATTAGCTAAAATAATCAGAAAAGTTGGACTGTCTACAGTTGGAATCACTTCAAGCATTTGGCATGCAGAGGTGAGTGAATCTTCATAAATACAGACAGAGTGCTGGCATAGCTTAGCCTGAAGTTAAATGTCATTGGCATGCATATGTGCAATAGAAACAATATGTCAGCTGTTTCTGAGGTGTCAAAAAATTTCTTCGCAGCTTGCTTACCTGAACATTACATTATGGTACAGTACCAGGTCTGTGGGTTTATTTATTAAAAGTATGTCTTTGTATACAAACGTAGGACAGATGCACATTGGGGAAATGAAATTAAAAGGTTTTTTAGAACCAACATTTTCATTCAGCAAATTTATTCTTACTGTCTTACAGTATTTTACATAAAAATACCTTAAAAAGTAAACATCATTGGGACAAATTACATCTAGAGAAAGCAACATGCCAATTATGTAGTAAGTGAGGTTGAAGTGATGGATGTTTTTGGTTACACGTTAATTTAGCTGGGTGATTAATTGATCCGTGAAAATGTCAGAGGTTTGCAGAAGCAAATCTCTTCCAAGATATGAACATCTTAAGCTCTTCTGTTCTTATCATCTGTTGCATATTTTGTTGTGGCAACTAGTCGAGGTGTGTCTTTATTACTTAAACCTACACTTAATGCAGAATTTTGTATTTTAATTTATCAAGCTTTAAAAAATAAAAAAGCAAGACACTTCTGATCTACTACTTTGAAATGCAGCTCTATTATTCAATAGACAAAACTAAAGTGCTTACTTATTAATTCTGGTCCAAAAGTAGATCATTCAGTATCTAATGTGATGGCAATAAATAAGAGCTCAGAGCTTAGCTTATCTCTGTCCATTTGTCATATCTGTCTTTCATAAATAATGGAAACTAATGCATAGCAAGTAAAAAAAAAAATCTGTATCAACTTCCCAGAGCTGGAAGTCAAGTAAAGGCTTTGCATGTCTATTTAGATTCCAAATTTCTGCATTGACAAATATCTGTGATGGACATCAGATGTTTCATTACTTTATCCACCTAGAACATTATACATGGTAGGCTGAAGGCAGATAAGTTGTTGAAAGCTGAGATGGATATTAGTTGGGGTTTGTATAGGAAGTGTTATATTTTGAAGGGTCATACCTGATGTCCGTGTGCACATTGAACCCGAAAAGGGCCTTCTCTAAAATGTTCTCACGGATTGGGCCTTACTTAGTATGCAAAAGCATTAGGAGTTCCTTTCAGTAGAACTAGGGGTCCCTGCCAAACTCCTGAAAAACAGGCCCCATCTGTGTCAAATAGTACACTTGACACAATGCAGTAAGAAACATGCAGTTCTCTTTGACAGTACCAGACAGAGACTCTTATATGGGATTTCAAGACAAAGAAGGATAGTTTGGTATTCATGGTTCTGGAGTTCAATGGTGTCATGCTTGACACCGCTGCACCCAACGCTTTGCACTGGGCTTGGTAATGAAAGACTTGGATGTAGCTGCTGGTATGAAGTTATTGCTCTATGATGCTCTATGACTTTACATAGCATACCAGTTTGTCAAGTTTCAGTTTTGGCACTGCTGTGGAATATTCAGTATCGAGAAATTATCAAAAAAAGCTGATTGCACAAGTAGCATTCTATATTGGTACTTGCAATTAAAAGAGGCCCCTGAGAGTGACCTATTGTTTTTTTTTTAAAGTGAATATCTTTTGTTATCTGTAGATACCAAAATATGAAAAGCCTCCACTACTGAGCTTTGCGTGCAGATAAAGCCGTTTATTTAGACGCACCCAGAGGCAGCAGCACAGAGTATTCCTCCATTTCACGTTGAAGCTCAAAACGAAGTCTTCACTGTGTTAAAAATGGCGCACTGACCTTGAGTCATTTGTCATCATTTTTCATATCGGCTGCATGTCTTTCTCACCTGAAATGAAAGCTGTTACATACTGGTAGCAACCCGGCATTCTCCATCAGTCAGTCTGGCCTTCGTCTGTCAAAGCGGGAGGAGGAGGCCAGAGCTGTTTATCGGAGCAAACAATTTGCTGTTCAGACTGAAGTCAAAAATGAAAAATGATGCTCCTGTCATGTCTTCTAAAGGCCCTTTTATTTGTATTGTTTATGTTTGAAATTCTTCGGAAGACCACTAAATACGTAACATTATGTATTTTATAGAATTTTATAAAATTTTCAGACAAATTACAAAAAGAATAGAAATATTGTCAAAATGTTAAGACTTTATAGCTATTTAATTATATGTACTAAGAATTTAGCTAGCCAGTTAGCTAGAATTTAGTTAACCAATTAGCTAACCAGTTAGCTAAATTCTAGCTAACTAGTTTCTAGTTTCTAAAGACACAAGTTAAGACATGAATAATGATAAACTCATTGCAGTAAATATGTTTTGTTTTTCTACCAATTGTCAGAAAGAAATATAAACCAGATTGTCTAATGTCTAATTTTGTCTAATCTAATTGTCTAATCTAAGATTGTCGTTGCATTTTTTTTAAATGTATATATTTTTATTATATACATTTTTTGTGTCTGATCTCTTGAGCTCAATTTATGTTTATGTAGCAGTTTTGTAACAGAATCTTCATTTTTATGTATAAATTTTATGTGTGTTTCAGCTGTTTGTTACTCATGTTACCATCTCCTCACATATCAAGTGTGAAAACTGGCTTTGCACAGAACGTCTCCTGTGGTCTTTCTTGTGAATCCATGCAACCACAGAATAGCTTTCAACTTCAATCCGGTCCAGTCTTAATTAGCTCAGGCTCAGAGAAGTCAGCAATGCTTCTGTAGCTTATCCATTAATGTTTCATTTTTAGTAAGGCTAACTGAAGGGTGCAGAATAATGTGAGATCTCTCCCTTACTAGTTTCCAACATAAAATCATGACTTTTATCTTTCTTTGTATCCTAGCAAAGAGTGTTGTTTTTTGGTATTTGTTTTACTGTTACAAGTATTATTTACGATTTTGTAAACTAGATGACCCTTGAAGTCATCTAGTTTATTTGCAGTACTGCTGATTGATCTGTGCAACTACTGTTTTTGTCTTTTTGCACAAAGTGACGATGTCTTCATCTTTTTGTAATGTTTCGGATAAATGAGCTTTATCGGACCTCGCGAAACACTGTGTTTGCGTTTTATTTAGTTTGAATGAAACACCAACAACAAAATCAGGTGCCGCATTCCAAAATGTAGACACTGATAGCAAAGAGAGGAGTTTGTAATATTTAATTTAAACCTATTGCATTTACATATCCCACTCCTATTAATGAGGTGTTAAAATGAACATGCAAACTGAATTCGGCTGTAATTACCCACCTGCTTTTGAGTAGCAGGGAACAACAAGCTTCCCAGGGAACACAAACACATTTTTCAGTGTTTGTTGTGATGCTAAATCTTCCGTTTCTTAATTAGCACCGAGGCATGGGGGAATTCATGAAAGCAAATCGTGTCACTTCTGAACGCCATGCACTTACATTGCCTTAATTGGGCCTTTACAGGTTGCTGTAAGCAAACCTGTGCCCCACGAAGAGATAAGATACTAAAGATTTGGAAAAATGAAATAGTGTTTTTTTCAATCCATCTTCAACTAATTAAAATGATCTCCTTTCACATCCTTTTTAAAAGAAATTAGTTGCATTAGTTTAAACAAAATGAAAAGAAAGTGTAGCATAATTAAGTGGAATCTTAAGAAGAGAGGACAGACCAACAGAGGGATGTAAAAGCAACTGACTGATCTGGAAAGAAGAAACCTGCAGATTGGAGAAGTTAAAATCTACATTATTTTCAACAAGAGACTGGCATGCAGATGGCAGCAGATTGTCCTCATTTAACACGAGCTCCCGAGCGACTCAGAGTCATTAAGCATCATTAATATTGATTCTATTTAAAAATTAATGCCAGGTGGAAAAAGTCCCTCCACCACTCTCCTGAGACACTCAGACAGATAAAGACTCGCCCACAGAAGAGCAAACAGTCGACACCGTGATGCTTTGTCCAGATTAATCTTCTCTTCCGATAGTTTCACCAATTCATCATCTGCTGGTGACTCACCCTGATTCAGCACGGCTGGAAAGGTAGAAGGACCCAGAAATGCATAGATAAAGGACAAAAGTGGATGCGAAACAACAGAAAACGTAGAAATCAGAAAATGGTTTCACTTTGATTTAGATTTCTTAACATATATCATTCTCAGTTTCTTGCTTTGGTAAATTAGTGTTGCAGAGATAATTAAGGCTAAATTTGCCTGAATAAACATTCTTTAGTCAGTAGGAGGAGGGTGCTTTTTCAGAAAAACACAGGCTTGATGGCTTGTTTGAGATGCAACAAGAGGAGTAGAAGGTGCAAAGACGTCCTAAAGGTTATATTCTCCATAGCCCCACACGTCCACAAGCATTCATCAGCACACAGTGATCACCCCTAATCAAGGTCAGCTCAGTCACATGGTGTAATCGAGATAGGAGAAACGTTTATTTTTCATCTGTGTTTTAAACCTCGTTATTTTTTAGCAGCCTCCAGCCATGGTGACTGCTGTGATGTACATTTATCCTGAGACAAACAGAGAGTTCAGTGGAATTTATTTCTTGCATTTAAGATTAAACAGATTTTTTTCTTAGATTTAGATGTCAGCTTTTGAAGCATTTCCAAAGTCAACTTGTATTTTGAGAGCGAAGTGATCTCAGAATGTAGAATAACATTCAGTGGAATAGATTCAGTTTGTGTACAAGTTAACATTAGCATGAACACAGCTCTTCTTCTTTGAAGACCTCGGGAGTTTGGTAGAGAACATTAGTGAACAAACAGCATCATGAAGACCAAGGAACACAGCAGATTGGTCAGAGAGAAAGTTGTAGATGAGTTTAAAACGGGGTTAGTCTTTGTGAAACAATTCTCCGTAGTTTGAACATCTCACAGATCTCAATTTATCATTTGAAAATAAAAGTATGGCACAACTACATTAGTTTCAACAAAACTACAGACTGTCGAGACATAGCTGCCATCCACCTAAATGCACTTGACTGTAAACTGACTACTGTCTGCCCACGCAACCCTCACCTTTAAACATAGCAGTAGCAGCATGATGCTGTGGGGGATACTTTTCCTGCCCTGGGAATAGGAAGCTGGTCTGAGTTGATAGGAAGAGCTGGGAATAAAGGCTGAAAAAGACTTCAGACTGAGAAAAAGTTTCACCACCCTACAGCAAAATGACCTGAAAGATACAGATCAAAGCTTATTATTTTTGCTAGAACGTCTCAGTCAAAAGCCAGACATAAATCTAATCCAATCTATGTCAGCAGTTCAAAATTAATGTTCACAGATGCTCCTTATTCAATTTAATTGAGCTTGATCCATTTTGCTAACAAGAATGTGCAAAAATGTCTTTGATGTGCAGACAGACATGAAGAAAGGCTTTTCTGATTGTTTGCAATTTTTTACAGCAAACAATCTGACTGCAAATTAACATTACCACTTAGATTGTTTGCTATAAAAATTTACATTATTTTCCTTATAAATCGCAGTTATGGATGACCTCAGACTGCTTTACCACAATTAAATACACTTGCAAGGAACCGTATAGTCAAGTGTCTCGAATTGACTTAAAAATAATAGACTACTCTTCAACCACACAACACAAAACATGAGTTCGCTTAGCTAAAGAAAGGCTTGAGGCTAAACATGTGGGCTTCCCTCGTACAGTAACACTATTGATGTCCCGTATAATGTTATCTTCACAAGATGTCTGAAAGAGATGAGGTATAAAATTTGGAAGTAAAATATATTTCTATTTTTTCCTGCAGGGTGAGGATGTCTCAGCAGTACCAGATGCAGTGGAATCACCGATCGATACCGACTCCACTGAACCTACAGAGGTAAAGATTTTCAAACTGCTTTCTACACACAATACAAAGAAACTAGTGGATACCTGTATGATGGGGTTCATGGGGGCTGCTTGAGAGCTTACAAGAATATAAAGGTGATGATAATTATTTTAATTAATCAAAGGTTACACCTTACAGCTTCTTGTGGAAGCTAATTATTTTCCACACTGTTAATCAGGATTGTCGCAGAAGGGTTTTTAAGATCCGACAGATAAAGAAAATAAAAATGTCCGAGACGTTCTCCTGTTAAGGCCACAGACTGACTTTCAGCCCTGTGTGACAGCAGTCAAAGGTCATTAATAAATCATATGACTGGGTGGGGTGTTTACAGACCAGCTCCAGTGACTGAGATGCAACATCATAATGGAGTAGGGGGATCGTATCACATTTGCTTACGCAGCAACAAAACCTGTCCTTTTCTCTCCGCCCCAGGAGGACTCGGACGACTGAGCGGCTCGGCGGCTTCGCAGTCGAAGCAAAATGACCCAAACATTCCATGTCGCTCTGCCAAGTCCCGTCGTGCCTCGTCTCTGGTCCATCATGGAGTCTGTGCTCGGCATCTGTGCGTTTCTGTGCGTGCCGTTTTGTGTCTTTGCGGTAAATGTTCTTGTAGGGAGACGGAGTGATGTTTCGTGAGTGTGTTGGCGTGTCCTGCGTCTTGGGCGGCGGCTCAGGTGTGTGTGTGTTCTGTGACCAGCTGTCGTTTACAGTGACTCCCTCCCACTGAGAAGGCCACCTGATCCCAGAGTATGTGCGCGTGTGTTTGTGTGTGTGTCTGCTGTCAGCTGGTTTGCTGCGTCCGTAACACAAACATGGAAGTATACCACAATCTACAAACACCTAAGTGTCTCTATATAAAGGAACAATTCACACAAATCTGTTTGAGATGGATGCATACTGATATTCTCTATTTTGTTGTGTATTTTGTCATTGTTTTTTGCAATGAACTATAAAGTACTGGGCTGTTTGTGCATTCATGTTGTATTTTATAGCATGTAAAAGTAATATTCAGCTTCACCGCTGTATCAAGAATTTATTTGGATTCAAATGTTGAATAAAATACGTGAAGTGTGGGATTATGCCCTTAGAAGTCCTGTGTGATTGAGTCAGTGTGGTGGATTATGTATTTACAAAACAAACGTATGTTTGTGACTCACATATCTGTTTCAACTCCTGATTTCCTAAATGAAAACAGACTTGGTCACAATTTGATATCAAATTGTTGTCAAAGTCCTGAGAGTTTTACATATATATTTTACATTAAGTTTGAGGTAAAAAAAAAAGCATATTTAATGTAAATGAATATAAAATAGATTGTTACAAAAATACTCACAGTGCTTTATCTGTCAAAATAGACTTACAGTCCCCCCTTTATTTACTGGCACATCTGGAAAATATTTGCAAAAAGTCTTAAATAAATGCATGTTTTGTTCAACACATTCTCACTCCCGACTCGTCATATATTGACGCTTGGGCAGGTTCCCTCAGCGTCATATGTTGACGCATTGGGTACCCCCTTCACGTCAAAAATGGGGTATATGCCACAAGAGGTGGTGAAGTATTTCCGTTTGAATTAGATTGGTTCCAGGTCCTGCTTGCTCAAGACGCAAAACTTAAAATATCTGGGAGCTACTGGTACAACAATCGTGTCGTGTGGTGTGCCGTTGTGTCCAGTAATTAGTCGGTGTTACGTCAATCCACGTTTCCCCATCAGATACGGTTCCCCCGGCGTCTCCTTGTCTCACCTTATATATATATATAGATATAGATATATATCTATATCTATAGATATATATCTATATATATAGATATAGATATAGATATATATCTATATATATAAAACAGGACAATGCATTTTAATGCTCAATATTACCCATCAGATACCGTTCTC
>CAEGAF010125500.1:0-22667 GCA_903067075.1 Micropoecilia bifurca
GGGGGCACCAGAACTTCTGAGGACCCCATGACCACTTCCTGTCTCTTCCATTGCTAAGAGGGCTAGTTAGCTCTGGTCAGCTTATGTTATTCTTTAGTTTTTTCTTCTTTTTATTCCTAAGTTTTTTGTCACAACCATGATGTGTCAACACTGTAACTGACATTTTACAAAACTTTGATGAAATTTTGTGAAATAAAAGCTTCATTTTGGTATATTGTAAAGATTGCATGGACCTGATGAGCTACAATATGGCCTCCTTCAAATTAACATCATATAAATTGAGGTAGTTTGGCTTTTTGTCACCTCCGTCAGATGTCAACTCCATCAGAATTTTTGTGACTCTTTCAGTGAAATTGTTGTCAAATCTCACTTAAATGTGCAGTTAATTCATTTTAATGTATTTTACATAAATTGCATTATTTCACATGTACCAAGTTTTTCATTTTACTCACTAGTTTATCACTACCTTCAGTTTTGTGTCAACTCCGTCATGCAGTGTCAACTCCGTCAAATTGACTTTTTGTTGTTTTTTGTTTTAAATAATATTTATTTTGTTTCTTGAGAAGCTTTTGTCTGTTAAATGAGTAAAATATCACAAATAGGGTCATTAAAAATTATTTTTGATGTATTTTTGTCAGATGGTGATGACGTTCTGGGTCGATTAAAAATGTAATTTTTTTTTAAAAAAAATGTTGCAACTGGGAGCCTGTACCATAGCATCTTTACATTTCCAAAAGATTATTTGACATATTTGTATACATAAATTTGAGAAATAACAAAAAAAATTATGGGAAAATTAAAACCCATTTTGTCCCTATTTTGAAGAATCACTGTTTATTTTGTCTTCCATGTTTCTGATAAAATCGTATGGAGCGAACAAGACTCAGGTCTATTGTTGGAAGGCAGGTTTGTTAAAGGTAGAAAGTTGAGCTACTGACGTAAACGCGTTAACAAATATGATTAATCTAACGTGTTAATATTAGGTAATGTAGATTAATTGCATTGTGACCAAACAACCTTTTCTTGTTCAGTGTTGCCACGTGTACGATAATTATCATATTTGTACGATAATATTGGCCTCTGTACCATACACGATCAACAATCCCAAAAAACCACAAATATACAATAATTTGATAATAATCCGTGAATGCGTGGTGCCTGTCAGTTTTTTGTGAACCCTGAAGTCATCTATTTCCGGAAACAAAAGCTCGATTGGCTGGAACCAATCGAGCCAGCCAATGGAATTTTCAGGTAATCGAGCTACGAGTGACGTATATGCGTTTGCCTCAGAATAACAGTCATGATTGGTTGAATCGTCCACTGAGTGACGACGAGGGAAAAAAATAAAAAATAAAAAAACAAGAACACATTAGCCTAACACAACAGTGGAGCTACTGACAAATCCATTCCGTACTGACGCCACAAAACTGTGAGTTCCTGTTAGATGCTATTCAACACTAGAGTGACTATAGCTAGTGATGGGCAAATGAAGCCTCATGAAGCAATGAAGCTTTCCAGCCCTTTGCTTTGCAAAAAGGTTCATACTCGATGCTTCATTCATGACTCACTAGTGACATCTGCTGGTGAAACTGTAACAGCTTTGTCACTCAGTTGGATCATACTTCCAAACATTATTAAATGCAATATTGTCACAAAGTTTTAATCAAACTCATGTTTAGTAACTGAAGAAACAATTAGTTCATATTTAACTGTCATGTTTTAATTATTAAAATGATTTGTAAGCAATCTAATCCTGGTTTATGCTGAACACCAGTGGTTGTGTTGGGTTTTCTTTTATGTCAGACTGATTTGACAATAAAGACATTTGATGTTTTAATGTCTTGAGAGTGCAGTGCCTGTTGGGGCATCCACATTTCTTGGCTTTCTATTTGGATCCCTTATATTTGGCTACATGTTGAATTTTAGTTCTGCAACACCATTAAATCAGTTTCTGCTGTGAAAGACTGATATATCTTTGCTAATCAGACTACAAATAATAGTGGAACTTTGCAGAAGGTGAGAAATTGGGAGGTGGAGGGTTAATTATTATCTAAGAATAATTTTATTGTGAGGATAATGTGAAAGTATTCCCAGATGTCAGAGGTTTTCCTCTTGCTGGCTCCATTTCAGACAATCAATCAACTTTATTTGTGTAGCACCTTTCAGCAACAATGCAGTTTAAAGAGATTTACATCATAAAATCCCAAAAATATAAAGTCATAAAAAAACAACATAATCTACAATTGAGAAAAGCAGTAACAAACATTATAATTTGATGAGTCCCATCATCAGTAAACATCAAATATGTCGGTTAATGTTCATTTTATTTTGGCCACTGAAGACAAATATTCTCCTCTGACGCGCAACCAAATGGACAACAACCCATGATGCAGCTCGGTTTATGGCGCTTTTATTTTGAAAACCGACACGCAAAATGAAGCAGTAACGTGACCTGTCGTGACCCAGGCCTCGTTTGTTGCCAGTCACGTGGTTTTTAGCAAGAAGACACAAGCCTCAAAGCGGGGCTTCATCGGACACGCCCCCTTTTTACTCGGCACAAGCTTTGAAGCCTGGATTCAGATTGACCATCACTAACTATAGCGCATCAATAAGACTTGTTAGTTTAGTCATGTAGGGTGTACGACAATTTCCCTCAAAATACGATAATTTTATGTCTCTCCTCTGGCACGATAATCCTACATTTCCCGCCTGGCAACACATTGAGGGCTACTTAGCTCGAAGTTACGCGCTATTGTGCTGCGCTCAATAATGCAGTCAACAAATGCGAGTAAAAATGTCTACGATTCTTCTGTTTTTTCTTCTGGTCAGTATTTTAAAATGATCAGCTAAGAAATTTTCGACTTAATAATACGATTCAATATATCAGATTAATCAAAAAGGTAGGTGTATTTTCACATTTTTGGCGTGATCACAGTTTCTAAAATAATTCTTACATACATAATTCTTGTGCAACACTTGTTAAAAATTCAAAATATAGCATTTCTTTTACTTTGTTTAATTTTAAAACATTTACATAAATATTTATATATAAATTAATTCATATATATGTGAAGATCAATTTATTTACACATTTAAATATAAAATTAATTTATATTTAATATTAAAACATTTTCACAAAAACAAAACAAAAAAACAAAAAGGTCAGAAAATATATTTTCATCTCCAAAGTACAAAACCATCTACAAGGTTGAACTTCATATTTTTCTCTGTCCAGGTCTAACAGGAATCAGCATCTTCACTTTGGAACCATAAATCCTCTTATTAAAAACTGGGAAACAGCCAACCTACATTTTTACAGCTATAATTTAGCATAAAATATTGAAACTTGCATGAAAAAAAACCAACCCGCATGACTTTAACCCCCTCCCCCCCATGTTTTAAATACCTTGCGCCCTTTAACCTGCACTCATAAAGACACTGTCTGCGTCAGCTCCCATCAGAGTTCCTCTCCACACAAGGACAGAAGCTTTTGGCTGTCGCCGGGTCAATGTTTGGGGGACGCCGCGGCAGGATTTCACGCTCCACATGGAGACGCATTCCTACAGCTTAGACTCAACCCTTAAAATGCAGGACAGGCCGTAACCTGTTTGCATCTCCGGCCCCGACTCCCTGCACAGTCACACTCACCTGCATGTTTTCCTCCAAAATAGGTCACACCGAAGTGGCTTTTGTTCACACAGAAACGAAATTGCTTGTAAATCCTTTTCACTTGCATGGAGATTAATGTGGACACAGAAGTCATTTTGCAGGAATTCCTTCTATTGAGCTAAAAGCCGGTAACCACCAAATAAACCACATCTCAAACTCTGCTGAGTCAGGTTATTGAAGGGACTCGCATTTCAATATTCGTGTGGACGTCTGGTCTCTTAAAGGCGCGCAGAATCCACGTGCAGGTTAAACCGCTAAAAAGATGCAGCAGTCCATGTTGTAGCACGTGGATGACAAGCCAATATATTGCTCTATTATGCTAAAATTCACGGTTTGCGTGCTCATGCAGCAAAAACAGAAAATGTGACCAAGTGTTTGTTTTTTTGTGCACGGTCTACTGCAAGCATGTACAGCTAAAGTAAGATAAAACAAACTTACAAGCAGCTTTTCAGCGAGACAGCATATTTGCTTTAAGTTAATAATTCCTTAATATTTTACACATATAAACAGGATTGTTTCATCGGTGGATTATTTCACTCATGTTTCATTTTCCCCAAGATACTGTTGCAGCAACCAGTGTGACCAGGTTTTAGAAGGCCGACTTCATGTGACTCTAAAGGTTCAGGTCAGAGTCTATCACCACACGCACATTTCAGGGCTGATCGCTGGTTTCTAGTTGTAATATCCAAAGAAATGTGGATCGTTCCTCATGGGGCCTTTTCCATACATTGGAGTGGCCCAGTCAAAGCTCAGATCTTAATCCAGTTCACAATGTGTGGTAAAATGTTCTTTGCTCAATCTGACTGATGCCCAGCCGTTTTACATAGAAGAAAGGGGGCAACGACTTCAGTCTTCAGATGTGCATAGCCGAGAGGCGTGGCCAAAAACGTGGAGTCAAAGTAGTTCCATGCCTGCCACACTTTTCAGATTTGTATTTGGTTAAACCAAATCTTTAAAACAACGTCATTAAACATCATTAAAATTGTGGATCAATTGTGACGAAACCCGAAAACACTTTGGTTCGATGAACACGCTCTGTATACGTACTAGAAATAACCTGGAAGTTTTCTCCACATCATCTGAAGCATATCTGCGATATAGATTGAATTCCTAATTATTGATCGCGTCACATGATGTCGGGATGGAAGGCCCGGGTGTTTCAGCCGGAGCCGTTGCTTCTCGCGTCATAACTCAAACCCTTCTCGGGACGAAGGGACTTGCTGTCTCCTTCCATGTGTTTACAGCAGCTTCCCTGCGTTTCCACATGAAACGACGAGCGGGGCGGATTCCATCTGCTCCGGCTCGTTTTTTTCAAAGGCGGCCGATTGAAACGCATCGTCTAACTTTAGCAGTCGGTTATTTTTTGGGGGGAGGAAGGAGAAGGAATCTGGTTCTCAGCGGGCGATCCAGAACCTATTAAATCCACAGCGTGCACACAAGACATGCGTGAGATGTTTGGATGCCAAATGACTTTTTTTTGTTATTTTCGTTGTTCCGCGGTTCGAGCCAGCGCCCTGGAATGATAACAGAAGGGGCCTTTGAAGAACCCAGACAGTTTGGGTTTTGAACTGGAGTGTCTGTAGGGGTTGAAGGGGCTTTATTGCAGCGCAGTGGGATTTGTTCACAGCTAATTATTTTGAATCAAAATTGCCTTTAGGCGCATTAGCTCCAAGACGTCGACAGAGCAAATGGCTCTGTGGTGTAGCAGACAAATCCGTCCATCTTGATGTGGGTTGGTGTTCTGATTCGGTCCCAGCCCAACTCCTGACGCCGCGGTATGAACTGTGGAGTTTTCTGACTTTATGTAGAACGGGGAACTCGTACGGGGACAAGAAAGGGACATTAAAGGCTGAAAAGCTTCTGTTTGTCTTGCCTGTAAGTGTACTTTCCCCAACTGACTATAAAAACGAAACCTGTTTTCCATCCGCTTTTTTTTTTGTTTGAAGCTCCAAAGACTTTTTATGCCTATCGAAACATTTTTCTCCGCCCCCCAAAAAACAATAAAAAAAATGTAAACATGCTCACATTTTGACCACAACAATCACAGACTTTGATCTGCTTTCTTGGGATTTTATGTGATAAACCAACACAAAGTTTTGCTTTTTTTTTCTTTCCTTTGAAGTGGAATGAATAAGATACACTCTTTTATTTGTTTTTTCTTCTTCACACAATTAAAAATTTAAACAGTGTGGAGTCCATTTTTGCAAGCATTTTGCAGAATTTCTCCACGTGTCTTGCTGCATATTTCCATTATGTTTAGGTCTGAACTTTCTAACACAGGCCTTAATCTAATCCTTTTATGGATTTAACATTTTTACTTGTTATACATTAAAAAAGCAAATGATAGACCCTCTTTGTGTCGGTCTATCAAAAACCTTTCTTTTTTCTTCTGCTAGGCACCGAATGTATTGAAAGCAGTTCTATGTGAACCATCAAGTTTTGTAGCGCTAATTCTTAAAGGGGCAGTATCATGTAAAATCGACTTCTCTTAGCTTTACATCATGTTCTAATGTTATTCTCTCATCAAAAACATACCTGGAGTTGATGCCTTGATTCTTTCATGACTGGTCCTTTAATCTCTATGGCAACCATTCAGCTGTGCAAAACGCCTGGGTGGACCTAGCCCCGCCTTCGAAACGTAGCTCCTCCTCAGAGCTGCAGCTTCCAGGCTTCAGAGCTTCCGGCACACAGAGCAGCCCTCCCACTCGGCTCTTTCAGACTAGCCAGCAACAATTAGCAAACACCTGTTTCAGCTGCACAACTCCTGAGCTCATTATAGGAGCTATTTCTCAGTGAAATGTTGGTTAAAAACGTTATAGGGCTAATAGAGTAGCCGTGTTGTGATGACTTCCTGGAGGCGGAGTTTCAGAAGCAGCAGGCCTCTGTCTCTTCTTAAAGAGACAGAGGCCCAATTTCAAGGCGTTAAATTACAAAGCGAAATTTCTTTTAATAATATATTTGATATGCCGTTTTTATAAAAAAACTGAAGTTACTCGATTGTGTTATTAAATAGCACTATGTGCCTGGAAAACGCATAACACTGCCCCTTTAATCTTTTCTATGTGATGACAGAGCACAAGTGTCTTTAGCGCTACACAGCGTGGAAGCTGCACCTCAAACACTAATAATTACCTTCACTTTAAGGCTTTAGAGATCGTCTGTGGGTTTGGAGGATGGGATCTGACCCGCGGAGAGAGCTGCACATGCACTCGACATCAGCATGTGAGCAGGCCGAACTCCAGCCCTCCGGTTGTGTAACATCAGGCTGTGTTTAGATGGAATGAACATGGTTACCTTCCAAAAGAAAAGGGGTGGATCTGGCCAAGCCCTCGGAACGAATGGATGCTCGCTTTAGTTCCAAACTTTGATGAAACAAGCCAGATCCCACCCACCCATGAGGGAAAATTTATTATTATTTATTTATTTATTTTGCATCATCAAATAATGCGAGCCCTGAACCCATGATGCCTGTCAGATGAATAAATGGTGTAGTGGAATGTGAAAATCTGTTGTTTTCAGTGAAAATAGACACAGGCCCCAGAGACTAATCTCACTAAGTTGTTGGCTCTGTAAACTTTCCTCTGTCCAAGTTTTGAATTACAACAAAAGCACGTTTCTTTTGCCAAGACAGCCATCAAGGTTTTCAGTTTAGGATTTATGGACTGCCATTAATGCCCAGACTCACGGTTGTAAGAAATAGCAAGGGCCTTGTTGTCTGTGTACTGGTACCATTATGTAAGATGAAATGAATTTCCCCTCCAGAAGAACTCAGGCATCCCTGATAGATGGTTCCACCTGAAGACTGATGGCGAATCCATAACGGGGTTCCACAAGGCTCAGTTCTTGGCTCACTAATGCTTATAGATATCCTGAGACAGAACCTTCTAAATTCAGTTTATGTGGACGGCTATACAATTTTCCCCTGCAACCATTTTAAAATGTCTCCAACAAACCTTCCCACGTTGGGTGGTATATATGAAAAGATCCAGAGATTCATTACTCTTTGTGTATTTCTCTTTACTCATCATTATCTGCTCTTTCGTAATGTGAACTGGTCACCCAATATGTAGGTCATAAAGCCATTCAAGGTAAAATTAACTCTGAACTCTTACAAGGCATTCCTTTAGACAAGAAAACAATCAAATTTAAGTCTTCGTAAAAAAAATTAAAATATGGCTCCAAGTGCAAGAACTGATCTGGGAACCAAAGCATTTGGGGATTTGGTGTACAAAGCCTGGAACAATCTTCAGTTTGAACTTCAGCCGCATGACTAAGGATCCCAAAAGGAACATAAAGTCCAGCTGAAAACACCAGATTGTGGGCGAAATGTGTGCAAGTGCTTCCAGGTACATTTAAACGAAATTCCCAAACAAAATGTGGAATCTTGGCACTTTGCAGCTGAGCAAAAATCAGCTGATTTTCAAACCCAGTTAAGACCCATGAATACACAATGTTCTTGCTAAGCCACACACAAACACACACCTGAATGCAGCGTCTCAGAAGGCGCTCCTGTGGGGACGCAGGAAGAACACATGCTTTTCTAAGAGCCTAAAGTCGGAGGTGCTTTTCCGCTGTAACACTGGGGATCAAGCCCAACCCAAAGCAGGATCTCAGCAACATCTGGTTTAGTTTATGCGTGGCTTTTATTCCACGTGTCGTTCCAAGGACTGTTTGTAATGCGTTCCTGAGTCAACAAGATTCCAAAGATGGGAGTTTAGCCAAAAGACACTGACCTCCTACCTTTTTTTGGATATGACTTTTACTGAGCCACGCTTCACCTGGATTTAATCTTCTTTATCCTTGGCCTTCGGATAGGGATATGCCCTTACTCTGAAATCTTTTTTTTTTTATATATTTACGTATGGGGGGGGGGCACGTGTAAAAGAGAGGCAGGTGATTCACAGAAGCAATTTAGTGAACAAATGGCCTCGTTTAGCTAAGCAATCAGAACCGCAGGCGGGTAAAGCAGCCATTTTAAAGCAGGCGTTTGTTTTAGGAAAGGAAAATTGTACCGCTAAGGGCCTGAAATAGAAAAGTGGAGGCTGTGACACACGGTCATTTCCGCTGGCCACTTTGCATTGCTCCCAGAAAAAGAAAAAAAATCATTACGGCTTCCTCCAAAGGGCTGTAAATCTTAACTGAAACGTGGATCCATAAAATTGGCACAATTCTCCATCCCGATCCCAACTGCTCAGCTACACGTGTTTCAGGTCAACATGTCCGTTCCTCACAGTTTCCTGGAGCGGTTTATCGTTGCCTCCACGCCGATGTCCCTCACAATCAGCAGGAAGTGGATGACCTCAGCTGCCCGTTGTTGTGTCCTCCCCCCCGAGGGATCAGACGCTGGTGAACCGCAGATGCAGCACGGGATACAATGAAGCAGGTTTTGCACAAACACATCTGCAGCCAAGGACAGTTTACAGAAGCTGGTGGCGTCGCGACTCGGCGCCAGAACGGCAAAAGAAAAACAACGGGGAGACTGAGATGAGTGAAGAGCCTGCAGGCGACAAACTATGCTTTTCACCAGACATTCACTCACGGTGATGGAAACATGTCACGACATGCAAAGGGATTGTTCCTGGTATGGTTTTGACCTATGTGGATGGGGTTCATTTAAAAGTGCAGGACGCAACTTTTTGAAAAAATACATACTTGTCAAAACTGTCACCATATTGTGACAGCATACGAGACAGATAATCTTTAAGAAAACAATTTCCTCCACCTCCTCACCGAGCTGCTCCGACCAAAAACAACCAATCAGAGCCAGAAAGAGGGTCTTGGCGTTGTCAATCAACCCCGTGTGCTCACTGTTAGAAGTACTAATGGCGAACAAACAACTTATTGTTACAGGAACACAGTGTTTCCATGCTAGCTAACCTAAGAATTCATGTCATTCTTTGCTCCATAGCAGAGAGAAAGGGGAGGCGCCACATGGAGGGATGATTGACAGCGTTAAGGCCCGCCTCCTGGCTCTGATTGGTTGTTTCTAGTTAGCACTGGGAGAAGGCGGAGAAGCTTGATATTTTTCTTTTTCGGATTTGTTTCTCATACCATACTGTCACGACAAATTTAAAAAAATTTAAACAAAACAAAAAACAAACCCATCTTTTCAAAAGTTACATATTGTAGCTTTAAATCTGTAATGTAATAAAATCAAGACAAGGGAACCTCATCCAGCTATTTTAGGCATGTTTCAATTCGGAGAAATTAATATAAATAATTACAAGAAATCAAGTGGAGTTGAGTTTGCAAACAGTTTCTTGTAGTTCTGAGAGACTTTATGAAGAATGTTAAAGTGTTAGAAGCTTACAATTAGAAACACAAAAGTTCTTCTTATCCTTAGGCCTCAACACACCAGAAAACATGATGGGACACAGACTGGTTTTCAGCAGATGGTAAGCTTCAAAACTGCAAACATGGCGGTTTTATCTAACTTTTTAATTTCAGTTTACACTTGAGCAAACAATTACATAATTCAGCCATGTAAGGGTTGAATGTTTTTGTTTTAAGCTAAATAATAAACAGTGGGTTCGTTCTAATTACTTGTACGATGAAACATCTCGGCCAACCACTGGACTCCTTCCGCACGTTGTTCACTTGGATATATGCTTATTTTACATCCTAGTAACTCTGATGCTCCTGTCCATGAAGTCTTAAGTGCTCGTTGTGATGTCATTCTCCTGTCATGACCCGCAGCAGTGATGTCGGCTGAGACGTTTGCCAGATTGGCAAACTTGTCTAATCCACTCCAGATATCTGCGTTCAGGGATCAGACGAATGTCTCCGAGCGTCTGAAACGCCATTGATGTTTGCATGACAGAAATATTGTCCTGTTTTGCACATGGTAGGGTTTTATTTCTTTTGCCACGGCAACCTACGAACACTGCAAAATGACAAAAGTAACTCACAAGTAACCTTTGAGCAAGATACAGGAGCTTTTTTTTAAAAGTAAATAATTTCTTAAAATTGGGTGGGGGGAGTGCTGGTGTCATTCACTTATAACAAGATAGTTTAGCCTTATTATTGAAATAATCTGCTAATGGAGCTAGCATTTTTTCATCAATATTAAGGATTTACTTAATTAAAACAAGCTTCTACATCTTGCTGAAAGATTACTGTATAGAGATATTTGCACTAGAAACTAGAGCAAAAACACTTGGTAAGTTTTTTATTTAAACTAAATGCTACAAATATGATCCCAAGATACCAACTTTTATTCATGCAAACAGCTATTTACTAGAACCGGAAACCCTTACATAGAAAAGACTCCCAGCCAGAGAGTGGGTGGCGCTCCCATCTACCCCCGGGTTACTGTTTGCCCTAATGAGCCTTTTACGGCATGAAAGAGAAACGGGCCGACCTGCAGGAGATTAATGCTTCACAAAATGCCCTTTGTTGGTTCCCAAATTTCACCGGCTGCCGTCCTATTAGACTCCGTAAAGCACGTTTACGACGGAGGGCAAGGCTATTAAAAAGGAAAAGCCTTTAAAAACAAATAATCGGCTTGTAATTATAGCATGACCATGCCCAATGCCGAGGCGGCCTGTGTAGCAGTTTACAGTCAGCCGGCAAGCGCAAACAAGTCCCGGTTCCCATGAAGGTGAACCGCAGAGCTTAATCATAACTTCCACAAAAATTGGGAGCATGTTGACTTCTCGTGTCCGATCACGTACGTGTCAGTCGGAAGGACACTTCTAGCTGCGTCACTGGGATGGAAAAAAATATGAAACAAAACAAAAAAAAATGTAGTTAACTAATCCAAAACACCTGATAAGCCTTGAGGGCTGACTCAACACCCGTGTGCTGTTAGATCACGCTCAGAGAATGTTCCCTTAGGGGTGTTTTTCTGTTTTGAAACAGAAAAGTCGTCCCATTGCGACACGGTCGCGTGTTCGGTTGGAAGAACTTCGTCTGTTGTGTTTTATAGCACGCTATAGTAACTATGCTTCCGTCAGTTGTTGCAAAAAATTCTGTTTATATATGACTTAAAAGAAATTTGACTTTGTATTTGAAATTGGGCCTCTGTCTCTTTAAGAAACTCCTGCTCTTTCCAGGAAGTACTTTCTCTCTTTTTTGCATGAAAGAATCAAAGCAACACTCTGGGTATGTATTTGATGAGGGAATGACAATGTAGCATGATGTAAAGCTCTTAAAAGGGGATTTTACTTAACGCTGCTCCGTTAAAATGCTCTTTAAGTAATATTAACTTTTTCACAGTTTATAATGTTTCCACCAGCTTCTGAGCATTTTATTGGGATTGTACGTGGCGGCTAAGCGCATAAAAATAGTCACAATTGCAAATACATGATTCGGGGTTTTCAAAAATATTTTGCACATAAAAATCTTTAATCTGTGCACTGAATATTTTGTAAAAAAAAAAACAACAACAACACACTTTTCAGGTTTTTGTTTCTGCCTGTTAGCTCATCTGAATTTCATTTAGATTCAATGCAGAGCCTTTTTAAGCAATCAGTTCAAATGACCCCATGTTTAGCTCAGGGTCAGGTCCAGTTCCACACCACCATACTGCCACTGCCGTCTTTTAGGTTGGGATGTTGTGTTGTTAGTGATGTGCAAAATCAGTTTTCTGCCTCACATACACTGTTGTGTATGTCAAAAAGTTTTATAAGTCCCCCTATAACCTCAATAATCCAGCTTATTGGTATTTTTTGCAAACGAACACAGGGTTTTATCTCAACTGCACATTCCATAACGTAACTCCAAAAACTTATTACTATCACTCGTTAAGTCATAATTCTTCCCTTTGCTTATTATGCCTGACTAGGAGCCAGGAAATGTCCCCTCACAAGTCAGCCAATCAGGTACCGGATTCTCAACCAGTGTCTTCCCAAGTCTGTTTCTGATTTCCACAAAGCACAAAACGCCTCGTGTGATAATGCATAACTTGAAATGAAGCCGACTTTCCTTCAGACGTGGAGTGGCTTTTGGGAGGGAGGCGTTCACAGGGACAAACTCTCCTTATTTAAACCTCAGATAGTGTCTGACAAAAAACAAAAGCTTCAAATGAAGATCAAACCCAGAGATAAAACCACAAGACAGGACAGGCACTTCACAGACGCTCGAGCACGAAGAGACAGTCTGAGCAGAGCAAGAGGCAATCTTTTCTAAACATTAGCTCCAGTTTTCTTTTTGGCACTATACCAGAGGCACCCAGTAATAAAATGTAGATTAAACAGGGACTTCTATTAGCGGAGGTAATGACAGGTGAAATTACAGACGGCAGCGTTCATCATCCAGATCAACCCTGAATGGGGATAAAAAGTTTTCCTCCTCCTGGATTTCTCCCACTTTACCAGCCGTAAATTGCTTCTAATGCATAATAAACTTGAGATATTAAAAATCCCTGGTTTTAGTTCATTCATTTATTTGATCTGTGCAATTACCGTCCCACTTTGACACAGAGAAAAACTGAAAAAAAGATTTTGTTCAAGCAGAGCTCAAAAGATATGTGCTCTCATCATTGTACACGTTCTAGAACACAGATGCCTTAATGTGCTCAGCATGTCTTGCTTTAAAAGATTAACTTGTTAGAATTTACTGCTTTTGTTGGCGCCTCTCATCAAATCATTGTCTGTGTGAACTCCAACCAAAGCTAAAAGGAAGGACGAAAAAGATTGCACTTTTTAATCAGCCTAAGCAACCTAAAACATGTATGAAATACAAATACAGTACCATAAACTCACTGCAAAATTGAAACTTTTGAACTGATTTCATACATTTTATGCCAGGCAGAAAAAAACCAACAACTTTCTGCTCCTTTTGGGTGTAAACCTGACATGGGGTGGAGGCCACTGGGATGGAAGACGATACACGTCTGTTTTGCCACCAAACACAGAGAGGGGGATGATAATGGAGGTAAAAATGTACATTTCCAAAACTCACTTTTGAAATCTGCAGCAAAGAGCAGAATGGCAGGATAACCAAATGTTCTTATCAGTCATTAGATACTATCTATAAGCTAACAACTGTTTGGGGGTGGCGTCTGAAAAACAACATTTTCCCTCCTAAACTAGCGAATGTAAACACATGGGGCTTGCTAATGTTGGGAAATGGATTTATAAAGCACCTCATGTCGGCTATTAGGCGTGGTGGAGAACCTGTGATGCTGTGGGCCGTCTTGTCTTCCAAAGGTTCTGGGAGGCTTAGAAACAACAACAACAAAACCGAAAATAGTTCATCACTGACTCTTTTAGCCGGATACTAATTCAAAATGAGGCCAAATCAAAACAAGAATGATTCACTAAATGCAAAATCATTGAGTTAAATCCTTTAGCGAACTGAGGAGATGAAGACACATCTCTCTGTGAAATGTTATTCCACCATGGTTCTCAAGTAACACTAGCGGTAACTATGGATACAGAGATTACTTGACATCAACTGTTTACAAGTAAAATAATAATAAAAAAAGCTAGTTAGCTAATGAGGTCAAAGAGCTGTAGAGACCAGATTGATCTTTGCTTTAAACAGACACATGATCCCCTCCCCCAAAATAAAGCGCATTAAATTAAATGAGCCTGATAAACGTACATTGCTATCAGGTTAATTACATGCTTTAGTTTTTATTTGCCATCACTGATTATGTTCGGAGGCTCTGTTAGCTTCCTCTGCACTACAGTAATGGTTTGAATCCCACATGCTCGGAGCGAGTGAAACCCAACATTAAGAGTAATGTGAAACGCATGATCAAAGCTGACCTTACTCTCTCAGCCATATTTGCGTTTTATTGCTGGCAGTAAATCACAGGAGTGCAGCTTCTTCTAGGGCGCGGCGCGCGCGCGCGGGCCCGCTGACTCCCGCTGAACTCTGCAGTCACGCGCTCAAATGCGAGAGGGAAGCAGAGCGAAAGCAGATGAGATCGACATCTTTACTTTGTCGCAATGGCTCCACAGTTCACCTCATTGTGTCGTAGGCAGGGCGGTTCAGCCACTTCACCCGACCGACCGACCAGTCCGGGTGGGAGATGATGTCATCGCACGATGACGTAATTGACGGGCAGCTTTACACGGGGAACGTAAGCGTCAGTGCTAACAGCTGCGCCACTGCTTCTTGTTAGCCTGTGTTCTGTCATGACTCGCTTTAATGACCGACTATAACAAACCATTATGAAATTATTTGGGTTTGAAAACCAGCTACGTGGTTCCCAAACAGTTTTTTGACTCAAATGTGGGCCTGGAAAACTGCAGAACAGAACAGGGCTGCGTGCGCACGGCAGGTCTTGATACTCAGTTCTATTCCTTCAGTTTTTTGGGGGGTTTTTTCCACGTTGTCAATCATGTTACTAATTAAATGAGACCGCAATCAGACTTCTCCGTGAACGTTTTAAAACCCCAAAGCTATCCGCATGCGCAGATGAAGCACGCTGACGTCACGTAGCAGCGCTCTGTTTACGGAAGTAATAATTCAGCAGCGGTAGCCGACGATCATTGATTCGCAGGATCGTAACAAGGTTTGTAGTGAGAGCCAGGAGTGGTGTGACTGTAAAGTGATTCACTTCAGTTACTTCTTTCACCTAGTTGTAATTTTTATAATATTTGGCTTTACCCCGTCTGACGACTACTGGTTCAGAATTATATCGCTCACACCAATGACATCAAAGCCAGATGAAATGCGACATGAACATTTTCACGTAATCAACGTAGTACCACATATGGAAGTGGCACAAATTGGTATTTTTCTTTTTGTTGTTGAAAAGATTGGAACTTGGCCGTTCAGACTGCAAGGATAAAGTCGGATATAGGTGGCATGTAGGGGGAAAATTAAATTTGAGTCGTATTTGCCTGCCGTGTGAACATAGCCTAAGTCTGTATTTTAATATCAGTGTTTAGAATGATCCAATTTAGGTGTAAGTATAAATATTTAATTAAAGGCAGACAAAAAGTAGCGAAATACCCCTTTAATTTAACCGAATCCAAAGCTAATCATTGATTGACCACCTTAAAAGCAATGGGAATTTTTTTTAATGCAAGTGAAAGATTACTTTTTTCCTCCCTTGTGCTGCGCTATAGCATGTTCTGAAACGACTTTTAATTTCAGATCAGATATTTATAGAAATAAAAATAAAAACAGCTTTTTGCCAATGGAAAAATATTTAGTATCTTTAGTCAAAATGCAATGTGTTCTCTAAACTGTATTAAGACGTTTATTACAAGCCAAACATTTGGAAGCAACTTCACATTTCAGTTCACAATGCCATAAAAAGCACAACGTCTATGAATTTTGGGATACATTCATTCAAGGGTCACTGATATGCAGTATTTTCCTCAGTTTACCTTTAGGCCAGTCTTAATGTTTCCAGACTTCTGCTGAAGAAATGTTTACAAGAAACATTTCTTCAGCCCTAAACATTTCTTTACAAGAAATGTTTAGGGCTGAGAGTCACAACCTCTGTGAAAGAGTAAAAAGTAAACAAAGTCTGCATTATTAGAGCCAGAGGGCATCGCTTTGAACAAAACAAAATCTGGGCAAGAAAAGCTCAAATACAATATGATTTTTGTAGTAAATATGATTTTTTAATCTTTGTCATAATCATTGGTAATTATGCTAATGAAACGTGGATTTTTTTTTTATTCTCTGTCTCTCTCTGCTCTTGCTTTCAAAGTTTTCTTAGTAAAATTTTAGCACAAAAACAATATTTGTACAAACTTAATTTGGGAACATAAAGGTTTGGATATGCTTTTCAGTTGGGAAAAAAAGCTGTTTAGATATATTATTTAAACCAAAAGCTGATTTGTTATTAATGCTAATAATACGAATCTGTGAACTACAGACAGAACTGCACTTTAGGTGAAAAAAATAAAACAGACCAACATTGCTTATTATAACTCTACAGTCTAACAGTAATAATTACTAGTGGGACCTTTAACAATGAGCTCTCTGCATTCCTCTATGCATCTTTGTCACTGAGGGGCTTTCAAAGACATCTCGGCTGCTATTTTTAGCTTTACTTTTGGCAATGTGGAGCGTGTGTGAAAGGACTTGTAAGATGCAAACGCGAGGCTTTTGTTCGGCCTCGCGATGCTCTCCACTTTAGAGAGCCGATAGAACATGACGGTCCCTTCATTCTCTCTGTCCCTCGAAAGCTAAAAGAGCCTGTCTTTTCGTCTCACTTTCCTGAAAGCGTCAAATCAGTGTCTGAAGAAAAGAACGCACTTGGTTCATTTCACAAAGAGCGAGGGAACTGGTTCGACTAAACAATACGACCACGGCAAACATCTTTTTTTGATCCTTACTTACAATGTTGTGCATTCAAAGACGTATCGTGGTTCTAGGACAGCCCAAATGTCCTCTTCTAACTATAGACACATTTAAAATGTTTACAACAATAAAATGTGCAAAACCATTTTGAATATACACCTTAAAATAGTTTTCTTTATTTATTGCTTTTTACGTCATGTTTTCTACCAATTATGAGATTAAGCCCCTGAAACTGCTCTAATCTCATTGTCACCATCAGAAAATGATATGCGGAAATATTGAAACAGCAGCAGACAGGAAGTCAATGCTCGAGTATGAACAAGTCTTTGAAACAGATTCATTTCAGAATCATGGTTTCCAGTAAAAAAAAAAAAATAATAAAACAATTGTGGACAGCACTGAAGAGGCGTGCAAGATGAGAGAAAGACGGTCTCCACATCCAGACCAACTGGACAAAATGACAGCAAACTGTTGTTTGAATCTTAGCAGAGGAAACCAAACATATTTCACGTGAATGAGATACTTTTTTTTATACATTTAGCATATGGAAACAATTTTGGTGGTCCCCAAAAATCTTTTTTTTTTCTCAATCTCATGAATCCGGCCCTGATTGTGTGCATACCTCAGAAGTAACTATAACCTCAACTTTTCTCCTGAATCGTTCTTGATGCGAAACGATCAAAGACAAAGTAAAAATGGAAGCAAAGTTCCTGATGTGAATCCAGCGCCTAAAAATACCCCCAAGTGGGGGCATAAAGCTTACATTTCTACCAAAGGTGTCATATAATCATCTCACATCAGGATGTTACATAACCACAGTTCGGTGGTCTTGTTATTAGGACTTGAGATGTGTGTCTTATCAGCAGCCGTGGTGATTTATCGTCTAATCCCTAAAAACTTCCCACAGCCATCACCTCCCAGTGAATTTAATCCAACTTCCTTACTAATTCCCCCTCTTCAATCCCTGGCAAGCAGCCGTATCTCCGTCCACACAGACGCGACATGCACGAGTCAAACATGTGGGTATAAATGCTTTTTTTCCCCCTTTTTCTGTCAATGTTCCTAATCCTCAGTGCCTAAAAACAGAAAATCTTATTTATTTTTTCTAAGGCTAAAACGAAGACTTTAAGGTCACAGTGAGTCGTATCAAACCTCCAACTTTATGTTTGCATCCAGTGTTTTTGTCTGTCAGGGGCCGAGATAAATTTTAGTTTCAGGACTTTGACCCAGAAACCCAAACACTCTTCAGCTGTGGGCAAATATTTGCTCCGTCTCCATTTATTTTCCTACACAACATCTTATTTCTCTCTGTAGTGCCCTTGTCGGGTTTGTCGTGTGGTTTGTTTAACTCGATCCTGTTGTGTCTTGGTGTGAATCGGCATTAGTTTAAAGGGATGCAGGCAAGGTCTCAGACTTAGACTCAGCACAGATTAGGAATGTTTGCACCTCGAGATGCAGGCTGAGGCAAGGCTTTTTCTTTCCCCACTTCTCTGCCATAAAACAAAGCTAAATATTAAAATAAAACAGCCAATGAATTTTACACCCTTTTTTTGCAAATAAAGCCTTATAGATTTGTGTTTAACCTCTAACCCATTTGAATCAATGTTTTGAAAAATACTTTTTGTGGATGTGGTCATTCAAGGTGAAGCTCTGCCCCAATCTCAAGTCTTTTGCAGCTGCTAACAGGCAACCCCACAGCATAATACTCCCACCACCTTATCTCACCGTGGGGATGGTGTGCTAGTCCACACACCTTTTTTTGCGTGTGGCTCCAAAAGTTTCATTCTGTTTTCATTTGGCCAGAAAATCGCTGATACGTTTGTTATTTTGCATAACCAGTAAACAAGAAGTTTTTTTCACTGAGTAGATTTAAGACAGATTATATTAGCTAACAACTCATCATATAATTAACTCTACTTCTGTTTCTGAGTAGATGCCAGGAGGCGATGAGAGCGAACCCAAGTCCATGGTGGAGAGAAACTGCAAAAGGTGAACGGTGTGTGTGTGTGTGCGTGCACTTGTGTGTGTTTGTTTATAATACCTTGTGGGGACCATTTTCCTGACACATGCTACGTTGTCGGGACCCACTGCTCCTTGTGGGACCGAAGCCTGGTCCCCTGTAGAAATGAATGGAGAGTCCCCACAAAGATAGCCACTCAAACATGTGTGTGTGTGTGTGTGTGTTTGGGGTGGGAGTGGGATTTGTTTGTTGCTCTAGCCTTTTCATGCCCTCCAGCACCGTGACCTTTACGGTAGGGAAGGATCAGTGCTTACAATCAGCGCAAATCCCAACCACATACGTTCTCACCCTGCAACACAATGTTGGGCAACGTCAGCTCAGGTGATTTATGGCACAGGAAAAAGAAAAGAAAAAGGAAGAAAAAAACCGGTGACCTGTCGTGAGGCAAACAATGAGCTGCCGAGTGAGAAGTGCTGTGGACGTTTCGGCAGAAGGTAAACATCTTAATTCACGTTAATGGAGTGCGGATGGGCTTTCTGCTTTAGGAAGTAACAAAGTCTTTTCAGGGTTTGCTAACAGAGGCTGATGGACTTGGAAGGAGAGAAAGAGAGAGAGGGATGGGGGGAGGAGAGATTTGTCAAGGTGTCCTGTAATGTTTGCGAGCGCAACATCAGTCATAAGCCAACTGCTTGCTCAGGAACTTGTCACTGACACACTTTAACCTTGACTTCCAGAGTGTGCACTATTCATATACAGCAGTTATTTATAGTATAGTGTCCCACTTCTGGTGGCTGCTATTTTTATTTTCACACTGGATGCTTTCTGGAAGGACTCGAACTGACATCCATACAATTATTTCTTTACCGAAACGATCATCAAAACGGCAGAGATTCATTAAAAGACCTGACCGGTGTCGAACCACAGGAAACTGCCGCGGTTCATCAGAGCTGAATTGGCGCTAGAACACTGGGAGGATCAATCCATAAATCAATAATTCTTTACAGTTCATTATCTAAATGCAGCGCTTTGCTTCATCTGATCAGAGAAATTCAAAGTGGGTAATCTGCAAATTAATTCAGTAGCATGCAGAGTTAAATGCAACACCTGTGATAAGTAACTATGAAATTAACAGTTGTTCTTACCTCCTCAGATTTTCCTACTGTAGCACAGATAGATAGCTATGTCTATCTGTCGGTGCTACGAGTCTAAAGCTTCTACTGTAATTTTTACAAACCAAAAACCACAGAGGGTTGTGTTAATGTTAAATATATTATTGGATGACATTCTTTTAGTGATGGGACATAGGAGTTATGCTTAGCTTAGCATTTGTGCAACTTATAAATACAACAAAACCACAAAAATGTCTCTTGCTTCATCAGAATATCCTACCCATATGGATAAGAAATCTGCTGAGATTTTGAAATCTCTGCTGAGATTCTTATGTAATTGACGCGCACATCAATGATGTAGCATCCAAGGTAGGACGGGTTCATGGGTAGCAGAAATAGATAGATCACGTGTTTGTCGGTGTCATCTGTCAACATTTGTTCAAAACACACGTACAGTCTCCTATAAGTTCACACCTCTTGAACGTCTTTGCGGATTTTATAAGGATTTTAAGTAAACATCAACACGAAGTGGTGAGTTTCAAAAAGCTTTACAAATAAGAATATAAAAATTGTCGCCTACATTTGTAATTTTAACTTCCTATTTTATATACCCCAAAATAACACTTGCTGCCAGAAATCCCCTAATTATAACATCAAGCCCCCCTCTGTGTTTAATTCAATCCATGCATGAATCCAGTTCTGTGATCGGACATTTATAAGAAAATATTATAGAAGAACTGAACAAGTCAAGTTTATGTGTGCAGTTTTTTCTTCAATAACAAGGCAGTTCAAAGAGCTTTACCTGAAACAAAACACAATAAACTAGCAACAAAAAAGAAGGGCTATTGGTTTTGCACGCATAAATCTAATATTTGTGGAAGAAGAAAGCCACAAGACTGTAGAGGAAAAGCAAGAGAGGGATGTTTTACATCAGGGGTCTTCAAAGTGTGGCTTGGGGCCCATTTGTGGCCCTCTAAATAATTGGCTGTGCCCTCCCACCCAACCCAACCGACCAAAATTGAGTCATTTTGAATCTTTTAGAGTGACACTGCTACAAATACAATCTTTTCAAATTAAACAAGGAGTTTGGTAAAAAGTCAACTTGTTTCTCATTCACTAGCATGATTTATATGTTTATCTTAAAGTAAATCAAACCAAATGCATCACATAACTTTTACACAGACTTTGGTCAAGAAGTCTGTGGACCGAAAACTTTGGAAACTGAACGTCTCATCAATGTCTCAGATCCAATGATCAGCAGATCCCAATTCAATACAATTGTACATGTTTAATTTTGATTTTCGAGCAGCTATGAATAAAAACATATCACAATGAATTTAATTTGGTGTTTTTATCAAAAATAAATAAAATAAAATTGTGGCCCACTAGAGTTTAATAAGTTTGGACACTGAGAGTGACCCAGACAATGGAAAATAGCAAAACTCAAAAATGAATCTTCTAAACATGCTGCTTTTGATTCTGCAAAGTACTCAGCTGTAGATTTTTCAAGACATTTTGGAAATAAGTCATATTTTTCCTTTCGCTTCCGATTTATGTGATACATTGTGTTCTATCACAAAAAGACTGAATAAAATACAAAAACTATCAGAAAGTTTGTTAGGTACGAACAATTGTACTTCAGACAATATTTGTTTGAATGAAAACTACTTTTGAGGTTTTTAAAAACGATTTCCTGCCCTGCCGACTCCAGAGCTGCATGTTGTGATGCAGTAGAGGCTCACTGAATGAAACCAGTTCATTGTTACCATTGTTTATTCTTTTCACTGTACCATCTGGTGACTTCACTCCTCCATTACTCTCTCTCTCTCTTTCTCTCCGTTTACATTGCCCCCCCCCCACCACCTCTGTCTCTCTCTCTCTCATCGTGCTTCCAGCGCTGCGTCATCTCTAGTGAGAAGTGTGCGCTCGGAAACAAGGTCCTGACTGTGCAGAAGGCTGGAATAGTTCAGCAGCAAATCGGATGACTCCTTTTGTTTCTGCCAAACAACAACGTCTGTCTCAGAGGGCGGCCCGTCGCATCGCCGCGTTCACCGACAAAAGATGCAAAAAAGTTCATTAGAAGCTTTTGGGTGTATGCCATGTTTGGACAATAAATTAGTCAGTCTTAATCTCCATTCAATTGTCTCTGCCTCATGAAGCTGTTTCTTTAGCCAAGCCAGGAATTTACTAATAGATTGCCAGACAGCGTCCGGAGGAGATGATTTTTAATTAACGCCGTCACACAGAAAAATAAAAAAACAAAGAAGAAACTCGCCATGCTTCTGCTTCTTCTTGATTGACTTGATGAGAAGTTCACATTTATAGCCACTCCGTCCCTGCGATCCTACAGGAAGTCCATTCTTTAAATTTCAAATGGTGTTTCAGTATTACCTCGTAGTAAAATGATGGTACATCAGAGTGCGTCTTCAGCCTCTGGTTCCTCGTAACAGGCTCGGAGCAGATAGTCAGCCTCCAATTTCACAATATTTCCCCGAGGGCTGGCAAAACTGAACCGATGATCTCATGCACCTGACTAGACCATCTGCCTCATTGTTAGAGAGTATAGCCATGCCTAAAGTAAACATGAGTTTAGATTTGTCGTTTCCTACAGGATATAAAAAAATCAGGTATGTATGCTTACATAACTTTTAGCCAGTGATTTGACAAAGAGAAAAAAAACATTTTTTTCAAAAGTATTTACCCCCTTTTTCCAC
>CAEGAF010125501.1:0-76059 GCA_903067075.1 Micropoecilia bifurca
TTGAATTATACTTATGGGATGTGTGTAATTTAGGCTTCGGCGTGTTGCCACTTTAAAAGACACTTCCCAGAGCAGCTGCAGGGGAAAGTCAGTCCTAGCCTATTGAGAAGCTAATACTGTCAGTTCTTCTGTCTGTGAGTATAAAAAATAGGCTGAACCAACTAAATGAACCTGACTTAGTGCTTCTCATATTAACAGTGCCTGGATACCATTTCCCAGTTGCTATATATCTTCACTTTTGTCATAGTACCCTCAAGAATTTTAAATTTAAAACTAATTTTACCCCTGCCCTTATCCCATATATATATATATATATATATATATATATATATATATATATATATGGGGTCCCATTGGGTAGGAAGTATCGAAGTATAAGTACAGCAGGTAAAGCGGCGCACAGCTGCCAACACTCACCCGGATTAGCATGACGGCCAGAATGCTATACAAATAACCAGTGGTGCTAAGTACTTAAGTAGATTTAAAAATGGGTACTTTCTACCTTTACTCCACTACCTTTTACAGTAAGTATCTGTACTTTATACTTCACTACATTTCTACAAAACTGTCGAGTTACTCGTTACATCCAGGTCGCATTGTGCTTTTTTTCTGTTAAAATGTGAAGTTGAGGAACTTAAGGTGGCGCCGTAAAATCCAAGCAATAACGTGACTTACGTGCCTGTTGTCACCCATTGGCTCCCCCTTTACTGGCACGCAGAGCTCCAAGAAATGTGCAGTGGTTTCCTCTGAGCGGGAGAAAATGTCTGTCTAATATAATAGCGCTGCATAAATGATATGGCGACATGTAAAATAAGCAGCACTTAGTCCAACTTTTAGCGTGACTTCGAAGGAAAGATCAAAGAAAGGTAAGATCTGTGGACGTGAGGCTAGCAAAGTTAGCTGTACAGACACATATGTTGCATCTGCGATGAAAAAAAATGGTCACTCATGTCCTGAAATATGTGGAGGTGTTGACTGAGGTGTCGCAAATATGGGACAACGCTCTGACCAAAGTCTGCATTGATATGACATTCAGGAATAATCCGATTCTTCTGGACGGATCTTTACTGATTTAATTTAATATCTAGGTGTTTTATGGGAATGTGGATCTTTCTGATCAATTTGAGAAGCAATTTTGATAGGTAAAACTTATTTTTTTGTGTGTCATGTAGTGCAGGGTGCTGGTCTTGACTTCTTTCCACCCCCTTTCTGTTGGATTTCTTTCAAAATAAATGCCACTAGTGGCAAAAAAAAAGTGAAGATCATGCTATGTCAGGAGACAAGACGTTTCCATCCCTAAAATTATGATGCATAGAATCACATATCTAAGTCTAAGAGAGTAAACATAATAAAAACATGCTTTATCTGTGGCATTGTTCATTAAAATGGCACATTTCTGATGTATTAAAATTAAATACAATCAGTTTACTTAATGATATTGTATTAGGGATTAGGTAATGGATTCAGCAAGGACTTTTACTTTTAATACTTAAGTATTTTTAAAAGCCAGTACTTTTTTACTTTAAGTAAAATGTTAATGTGGTTTTCTTCCTCCTCCACTTCAAACTCAACACTGCTTTGAGACTCATCGACCTCAACATCACTCGGTGCTACACCAAATCCTTTCTAAAGCTTCCAAAACGACAAAATTTCCTCTTTTGCGCCATATTTATTGTTATTCAACGCAAAAAACACAACCGGAAAGATATCTCCAAAACAACCAGCTCAAAGAATCAAGTGTTGACTGTGTGTAAAGCTACCCATTACCTGTTACACACGGAAATTACGTCACTGGAAAACGTCTCACAAAGTCAGCATGATATGTCGTTGGAAAGGTAAGTGCCTCCAGTTACCAATGGTGTCCACACCTATCAAGTTGGTGAGACAACTAGCGTCTTTTCTGTAGCCTACAGGTAGATTTGGCCTTCAAGCTTTAAATGTCCTCACGTGTTTAGAATAATAAAATCATAAGTATTTGTGTGATTATTTTTGGTGACTTGTTTTTAAAAACATTTTGAGAGGGGAAATAAATTGACCGTGTTTGACTTTGTTTATTTAATATATTTAACGTGTACAAAACCACGTGGCATATCAAGAGCCAAAAATACATCAGTTTGTGCATTTTTAAGGCACACATAATATCAAAAAGCAAAAATACATAAAATGTATTTTACCAGATTTTGCACATGGTAGTTTATTCAGCTGATTGTTTCAAAGCATACAGAGATAAACTAATGCTCCAAATACTTTTTTTTATTCCTTCCTTCAAGTTTAAAAGCCTTTTCTTTACTGTCCATAATCAACCTGTCTGCAGAAATTTTAGCAACTGTGCAGTTGTAAACAGCAGCTATGATCCAGTGAGAGAGCACTTCAGGACCCTAGAGATTTTTGCATAATAAGGAGAGTTAATTAGAGATCAGTTCAAGGATCCTCTGCAGCTATCGGCTCCACAAAGACAAGGAATCTTTGTGTCTTCAATGGGAAACTTGTAGTCATACGTAATTTCTTCATTGACGCTAATCGGCTGCCTGGAGTAAATCACAATCTTCTTCTGAGACTCCACTGTGATGATCTTTGCATAACAGTTAGGCTGTAAAGATAAGACATACAAAAAAATAATATTTTAATTGTCAATGCAATATAAAGGTATTTAATAATCACTTGTTGCATTTAGCGTCCGCTCTGTACCCACATTACAGCTGTGGTTGATAAACCTGGCTAAGTTTCCACATTTAGTAGCATCAATGATAGCGTCCTGGCCAACGCGGAACAAATAGCTGCTTCCGATTCCTTCCTCCTGGTATCTCTGCTCCCTCATGTCTGCAATGACCTACACAAAGAGTGTGATGATACACTTATACCACTGGAAACTACCAAGAACAACCAGAGGGTCCCTGAGGAACTTCTCAGAAAAAAAAACTATCAGTGGAAATGATTTGTCAATAAACACATCTTGTCAGATGAATTTATCTGATTGTTTTTACCTGTCTGATGAGCTGCCCCACATATTCAATCACCATCTCATCTGCTGCTATGGGCTCCATGGCGAACAGGCCCCACTCATGGATTAAACTCCGACTGAAACGAATCCTCTTCTTTCGAAACTAACAGAACATGAAAGGATTTAGTGTGCAGCTCCAACGCCACCGATGTTTTGGTTACATTTTACTGCTGTGTGGAGGGCAAATATCTACATCACCTGATGAACCAAAGTAATAACAACTTATTTTATGCATGGCTAATTTACACATGCAAATGTTTATTAGCCATAAATTAAAGATTAAAGATACATTTTCTGCAGCTTTCTGTAACACTCGGTAATTCTAATTATAGTCAGATTTTTTTAAAATTTTTTCCAAAAAAAGACTTGTAACAAACTTGTTTAGTGATATGATTATTTAAGAATTGTGGTTAAACTGTCTCAGGATGACTTAGCCTAAAAACATCTGCAAAGAGAAGTTGGGTTCTTCAGCTGATTCTGCTCACAACAGAAAAACAAGACTTGAACAAAAACTTCATGTTCAGAGCTCATCAATTTTATATTTCTAATTCAATCTAATTACTACTTTAAAGACAAGTGATTTCATGGCCTCAATTCCTCAGTTAATCAGTTGTTTACCTTCAGCTGGTTGAACTTAACCAGGTCGCTATAGCAGCTGAAAGAGGACAGCAGGCGGCGCTGTTCAGACCTGAAGTCGGATCCAGATCGCAGTGAAGTGGGAATGCATAAACTCTGTGAAGGAACACCTTGACCTTTAAAAAGAACAGGCTCTGCATGAAGATTAATGCATTTTATCATCCTCTCCTCCCTACCTGATCCGGTGCAGAGTGAAGGTCAGCAGGAGGCTTGGTGTCCAGGAGATATTTTATCTTGTCCTTCCTGCTGATTCTGTAGAAACCTTCACTGCGAGCGCAGCCCGTCCTGTGGACCGGCTGCCCCTGGCTTTCCTCGCTGCTCTCCGTCGGGACCTGAGTCAGTGAGCAAGGAGTTAAGGAAAGGAAGCAAAGATTGTGACACAATCATGAAGATCACAAGGAAACACCAACCATATAAGATAATCATTCTATGCAACATTATACCAAGTATTTAGGCATTTTCACAATTTATAAAATTAATTTTAAAAAATGTATACAGTGGCTTCAAAAGGTATATTCCTTGAACATTTTAATTTTTCACACTACTTTCTAAATATTGATTGTATTGCATATGAAATTCATGGAAATAATACAAATTAGTGAACAATTGTGAGATGGAAAGAATAATGGCTACCAATCATTTTTGGGGGGAAAAACACTTGTGATATTTCTGACACTTTGTGCTTGAAACTGGAAACAATTTGAAAAAAATCTAAGCGGTGCAGATATTTTACAAATTCATGACATGTGTCTTAAGCATTTCTATAGTTAAATGGGATTCAAGCACATTTCTTTTATATGAATATTTGAAGTAACATATTTAATCTCTATAGTGATCCAGCACTATGGAGAACAAAAAGGATATGAGGATGAGGAATCCAGAAAGTGTCACTTAGCCACCCAGCACTGTTATCCTGCTCCTGCAGCCTTTCATAGGTACTCTGCAGATGTCTGGCATCCTCTTCATCCAAACCGTCCCTACAGATGTTATGCAGGATATTATGCTCCTCACACTGTGAACGTCTCCTCAAGAGATGATGCTGACACCACCAATTTATTCCCTTAAACAACCGGGCCCTCTTTCTCCGCCTCAGCGTCCTCAACAGTTTTTGCCTTGATGAGGGTTTGAGGTCATTATAAAGCCCCGGCATATTCTCCAGTCCCCGCAAGGGTTTTGTTCTCACACCTGAGCCCATGCGTACACGGTTTCCATCGGCAGAGTCAAACGAAGATTCAAAAAGACTGGATGGAGAGGATATAGGGAGAGGAGAAACACAAAGAAGGCTGTCACGTAACAAAGGAAGAGACATCTGCGTCTTCCTCCTGTGGACGATGTCTCTTCTAGGTAAGAAGATGTCCCGTCCAGGAGTTTTTGGGGGAGTGATATATGGATTGCTCGACAGTGGTAGAACGACTGGAGGGCTGCAGAGAGGTGAAAAAACTGTGTTTCCCTCGAAAGTTGCTGTCGTTTGACCAATTGTTGACATACTGCTGTAAGTCCATCCACGGCTTTCCTCCCTCCCAGGAGTTTTAGGCTTCTCCTCGTACAACGGGTAGGAGGCAGGTGGGAAATGGGAAGAAGCTAGAAGAACATCACTACTTGCTGGGGAGAGAGACATGACTACACTGGCTTCATCCGAGTCCAAATCGATCAGTTCGGCAGTGATCCCCTTGCCTGGTGTGGGTGGCCTCTCCCCTTCATCCAGAGGTGCTGGAGACGCCGGTTTGCTTTTGATCAGATTGTCAGGGTCACTGTCCACCAAGCTGCCGGTGGGAGTGAGAGGCCTCAGATCGTCTATGCCCTCCCAAGACTCTGGAGTCCAGGCACGGCGTCTTGATTGCACACAGGGACCTGGCTCCGCTGATTAACAAAACAAAAACGAAAACAGATTTACTTATGTTCAATCGAGAAAACTCTGGTTTGAGAAAAAACAGAATCTTAGGGAAAATTACTACAACTTTAGAAAGAAAATACAAAACACTGAAACAATTACCTTCAAGTTCAATAGGTGAAATGAGCTCTGAGTCTGAATGATCACAGTGCTGCAGCTCCACCATGGAGTCCACATCACTGCTCTCTTGGAGGCCGGCTGTACAGTTCCGCTCCGTCTGGTCCCTACGCCGTGACTCTAACCAGTCCTCCAAGTCCAGCTCCAGCTGCGCTCCAGGCGTTAGAGGAGCAGTGGGAGTCACAACGAGCTCCAGCTCCACCGACTCTTCATCAGAAGATATCACAATACATTTGTGATCACTCCTGTCATCCTCCTCCTCCGTGTCATCATGTTGTGAACTGAGGTCGGAAGACGAGTCATCGAAGCTCTCTATGGACTCTGATGAGTAATCGCTTTCTTCCGAGGCGCTGCTCTCTGATAATCTCTCTGCAGATTAAGATGAAATTGTTGACTGGTATGTGATAAATTAGATATTTTTTGTGATGCAACCTTTAACAAACCTCTTCCAAGGTGACATCCCTTGGTACTAGTCCGGCAGACAACAGCATCTTCATCTTCAAACCTTTTCTGTGTTGATGTCCTTTCTTCACATTGCTGACCAACATCATCTCCATCCTCTCTATCAGACTAATTACAGGATATCTTATTTGCCACGGTTTTATCAAACTGAAACTTAACGGTTTAAGAAATCGATGCAAAAACACAAAATCTTAGAAAGTATATCTGTTTAGTTTCAAGCGCAAATATCTTAGTAAACTTGAAATAAGGAAAAACTAATTTACAAGAACTTTTCAACAAGATATTGGAGCTTGTTTTAAGTCCACAATCCTTTAACATTGATTTAAAAAACACTAGTTCAACTGGAATATTTTTTCACTCCTAACACAGGAAAAATGTACGTGGAAAGATCTGCCAGTGGAAATAGTACTTTTAAAAAAAAAAAATCAATATTAAGGAATTATTTACTGAAAACAAGCTCATTTATTTTTGATGTAAAGCTGATTTTAAGCTAGTCTTGTCTTATTTCAAGTGCACTAAGATATTTGCACTAGAAACTAGTCGGAAAACACTAAGATTTTGTGATTTTGAGTTAATATTAAATTACATCAGGACGATATGCTAACAACAGATGCACTAATTAAAAATGTTGACTTCTGATCTCTACTTTTTGTAAATCGGCTGACTTAGTTAATTTGATAAGTACAGTATAAGAAAGTCTAAACAGTATTCAAAATATGTAAGAGTTCCTTAATTATTTATATTACAAGCACAGACAATATCAGTTCTAACTGGTAGTGATGATGTATCGCATCATCACTGATCAGAAAGAAAATTGTATTTCCAGGCACCGGTCACTGATGCTGAAAATCAGCTGATTCCTCATCATGGATTTATAGGTTCTTCTCTAATCATAAGATATCATTTTATTGCCTACTATAATTACTGTAATTACTTTACAAGCATTTATCGTAAGAAGTGGGATAATAACCTCTACTTTGTCCGACATCTGGTAGTTATCGTTATGCATATTGTCTTCTTCCTTCTCTTCATCATCGCTGTCCAGCTCCAGAGGTCTGGCATGTCTCCGTTTGGCTGCGTTTGATTTCTCCACATCGTCATCCTCCTGCTGCAGCTTTAAAGCTGAAACAAATATTTGGACACAGATTGGTTAAAAGGGAAATGTTCTAGTCTGGTAACAAGAAGATAAAAATATAAACAATACTCCAACCTTTCTGGGCAGAACTGGACTCATTTTCTGTTTCCTCTGATCGTTTTCTTTTTACCTGAATAAAAAGTGTTTTAGCATGAATAATTCATTCACTCTGCAGTGGTATAACAGTTTGCCTAATATTGGAAAAATATTTTACCCTGAATGAAGGCAGAGGAAGCTTTTTGCCCTTCTCACTAATGTGGCTGAGGAGATTCATGACGCCTGGTGCTCCACTTTTCACGGGAGAAACTTGGACCTTTAACGAGGAAATGTACACTCATGATGCAAAAATGTATTTGCTAGTAGGGTTGCAACTAACTATTATCTTAGTTCTCAATTAATCTATTGGTTGTTTTAACGATTTATTGATCAATCAGATAAAAAATGTTTTGGCACCTTCTTCAGATTTTTCACTTCAATATCTGAAATACATCTGTAGACTATTTTTAGATTAACCCACTAACAATGGGATCACAGAAGGGGCCTGGAAGGAAATTATTTTTCTTATAGCATTTGAACCGGGTGAAGCTAAAACTAGGCAACTTGAAGAGTTTTGGGTTGAATGAATATATTTTTAAAAGTTTTTTCTTACCTTCAAATCAAAATATTAACATTTTTGTAGTTTTGGCTTAATTTGCCTGAACCTTTCAGCAACTGTTTTTTTTTAGGGTCTGTGTACTTCCACACGATTAATCAATAACTAAATTAGTTGAGGGCTATTTGAATAATTGGTTAATCCGATTAATTGAGCCCTTTTTATCCATATTTGCTTGACACACAAAAAAGTTTACCCAAATCAATGAACCAGGACATTAAACTTAAAACAAGCAAACCTTTTTCTTCTCTTGACAGTCCCACCATTCCTCAAACGCCCTAAAAGCCACTCCTTCAATCGTTCGCCGAGTGATGTCTTTCCTGATGATGGATTTCAGCTCATCCATGAGAATGTCTAAAACCTTCTCCACTGTTACCTTATGGCGGTGTTCCTGTGCAGGACTGTAGTTTGGTGGTGGCACGAAGGGGTTAAATGAGGGAAAAGGCGGGGCGAACCAGGGAGGTCCAGGGAATGGGAAAGGTGGTGCGCCCCCGAGCCTCGGAGGTAATGGTGCTGCAGGCTGCACAGGTACAGGGTACATAGGCAAAGGAGGTGGAACAGGTAGTGGTCCAGGTAAAGGTGGAGGAGGAACCAGAAAGGTTGGCGGGGGAGGAGCAATGGAAGGAGGAGGTTGGATGGGAGGAGGTGGGATGGGGATGCCCCCAGGTGGGATCCAGCCTGGAGGTGGGATGGGGATGGTGCCATTTGGTAGGCGAGGAGGGACAGGAGGGAGAGGTGGAGGGAAGGGAGGGACAGGGAAAGAGGCTTGTGGAGGATGTGAACATCCGACTGAAACTGGAAGAGGAGCTATGGGGAGACTGGGTGGAGTGGGATTAGAAGCTGCACAGGGAGATTTAGGGAATGAGGATGTGTCTTTTGCTGGTGGCAGAGATCCAGATTGGAATGTATGTGGAAGATGTATATCTTTATCTGCAGCACAATGTTCCTGGGGAACAAACAAACAAAAGCAACATATAACATAAATATTACAAGTGCAAATAAAATTGTTATTTTGGTATCTACACAATACGGTGCCTTGAAAAAGCTTTCATCAGTCTTGAACTTTGTCTTATCACATTTTTGTGGTAGACCAACATGCAATTACATGTTTCTAAAGCAGAGCAAGAAGAATTTATGGTTTTATTCTTTTAAATGAAAATCTAAGGGGTGTACATTTGTGTTCACTCCCCTCTACTCACATACCCCCAAAAAAGTCTCAAAAAGATTCCCTTTAGAAGAAGCTGATTGTAATTTGATCTCAGGATATTCTAAGCTTTTTTTTTTTGCAAAGACAAATAGGCTATAAAGTACGTGTTCAGGGGGAACCTAAAACAAGTATAAAACCTTTAGCAAGGTGCCGTATCTGAAATCCTCATGCAGAAAAATAGAAAAAAATACCTCTGAGGATGAAATCCATGGAGATGTTTCAGTGTCTACATGAACACTGCTTTCCGAAGGTTCAGTCTCAGAGGGAGTGGGAGACTGGGAGTTTGCTTCCAGAAACAAAACAGCTCGATTGGTTTCATCCTCTTCGTTTTCAACGAGCGCTGATGGACTGATATTCCCAGCATCGTGGCAGGGGCGACGACGGCTGCTGGGAGAGGAGTCATTAGGCGACAGAGAGCAAAAAAGCAAATCCTCCGAGAAAGCACACTTAGGAGAGCAGCGACTGGATGCAGGGCTGTCTGGAGAGGCTTCATCAGGCTTTGAAGTTTTCCTATCCAAGAATAAAGCATCGGAAAGCTGACTGTTTATCAGCAAACTTTCAATGCGGGAGTCCAAACTCTCCACCGCGGGCTGCTGCTTTCTGTGTGGGAAGTTTACTGCAGTTTGACTGTCAGCTGTGAAATGAATGCTCTGGAAGCTGACAGCGTTGTGCGAGGAAATCACAGAAGAAGAGCTACCCGTGTGTTCTGACTGCTGAGGACCGGAGGCAGGACTGCAGGGGGGCTCCTTGTAGGCAGAGCTCTTCGCTTCGTCACGCCACACTGCGAGCTGCTTCTGATTCGAGGACGGGTTCAGGGGCTGCGGCTGGCTACTCTTAAACAGAAGGCTGACATTTGAAGGCGGGCGAGATCCCCTGTGATGCCTCGCGGGTCTGAAACGGCAAAGCGCTCGTCTTAAATGTTTATGAAGACTATAGCTGGAAGGCTCTCCCTGGAGGACCGGAGTCGCCTGAAGGCTGGAGTAGCAGGAGTCCTGGGAGAGAGGAGTCGCAGACAGGCAGGGAGTGCGGGGGGTTCCCTGAGATTGTGGCGTTAGACCCAGGCTGCAAGGTGTGTTCCCCCAAATGCTGGAGTAGGCTGTGTCCAGGGAGAGGGGTGTGGCAATGCTGGCAGGGCTGGAGGCGTTTCCTGACTGCTGTGCGGCTGTGCTGGTCTGCAACAGGAGGTGACAGATGAGGGAAAGCGACACAAAGCCAAAATGTTATTTAGCCTCTGGAAGGGCTGAGCGAAATGGCTTCAAAATGAAATCTCTGATATTTTTATACTGGATCCGACTTTCAATTTTCACTTTTATCCCAAAATGAAATTAAATGTCTTATTAATTGAAATCTTTCAAAGAGTTTAAGACCATTATGAATTAAACTGAACACCTGTATTGGAACACAAAAGTACAAATTGGCGATAAATTTGCACTTACCCAGGAAGGACGTAAAACAGCCAGCTGGCTATCAAGAGTATATTAGCAGCTAGCTCCTATTGCTACAACTGCCTCGAGTCACGGAAAGCAATGAAGATGTGTGCGTGAGTGACTCAAAGTTTAACCTGGACGCACGGATGTCACTCTGAACTTTGGTAAGCCAAGGAGTGCAATGGTGAAAATAAAATCCAGATTTTCAACCCCAAAATTTGATTAATCGATAAAAATGGATTTATCGCCCAGCCCTACCGTGTGGTATCAGCGTTCAAAGCATCACAAGCAGCTTTATTGTTTACCAGCAGGGCATCGACTAAGCTCTGCAGGGCGCGCTCACTGCTTCCCACAGGCAGCGTCCAGGGAGTATATGGGCCGTTAAACAGCAGCTGGAGATATCTCATCCTTTTCTCACCTGAGGAAATCTTTGATTAGTCAGTTAATAAAAGACAGTTACATCTACCTAAATGTAAGAGGGGGAAAAACAACATCTTTACCTTTAGGGTCGATTTCCACATGTATGATGTTTCCCATCACAGATGTCTGATGAAGGTCCTGCACGGCGTTCTTTGCAGCTCTCACCGTGTCAAAGATGACCTTCGCAACGCCCAGATGCTTCTTGTTCTTCGGGTGGTAAAATATTTCCACTTCTTCGACTTTACCATATTTCTGGCACATATTTGTGAGGAATGTTTCCCTCACATTATCATTTAACCTACAAAATGTCACTTCCTTCGGAGGTACAGGCCCAACGTACCACTCATCAATCTGGAAAGACATGCATAAACATTAATCTTTAATTCCCCCCCCCCCCAAGTCCCTTTACAGGCACGTCTAAATAGATAATTAACAAAAGTTAATTTACTCAAAATAAGAAATTCAATGTAAAATTTTAACTTATCACATATGGACTAGTGGTTGTCTCGATTATTTTAATGATCGTAGCCTACAGTTAATAAAAAAAAATTCAGAAAAAAAACTAGAGTTCCTCTGAAAGCTCTTATTCCAAGTTTTTGCCATCAGAATGTTAATTTCATAATCATCTCAATGCAGCAGTTACTTTTACCTGCTGTACACTTTTTTTCACTACCTTTTTCTCAAGATGCTTGTTTTTTTAATGTTCAAAACCCATGGACATTAGGCGCAGAAAAAAAGTAATCTGACTCGGTCATTAGTTCTAATAACTGCACTACGGAAGAGGATTAGGGCCACCGAAAAAAATAATAATTCTGACTTTAAAGTCAGAATTCTGACTTTAATCTCAGAATTATGAAGAAAATCAGAATTCTGATCTCAGACTTTAATCTCAGAATTCTGAGATTAAATCTCAGAATTTTGAGATTAAAGTCAGAATTCTTTTTTTTTTTTTTTTAGGTGGCCCTAATCCTCTTCCATACTGCACAGTATTTTCTGTTTTAGGCTGGTTTTATTATACATTATTTTAACCGTTTAGGAACCTTTTGTGTGAACCGATATACCTAATGCTGCTGTTATACCTGAATTTCCCATTTGCAGAACAATAGAGTCTTTCTACTCTATTCTTCTGCAACACTCTGAACAGCCAGATGACCTGTTGTGTCTTCCCCTCTTAGTGGAGGGCATCATTGACTGGATTTCTGTGTTTTTATCGATGATCAATTGAAATAGAATATCTATATTTGGATCTTTGATTAGCTGCGAACCTCAAAATGAACTGAAATAAGTAAACTTTTGATAATATTTTTATTTTGGTGCTATGTAACGGTATGTACGGCTACACACGAAAAGTACCTTATATTTAGGAACCAATAAATCGGTCTTGTTGTATTTACTCCACAGGCGGCAGACTCTGGGATCTCTGACGGTGTCCACAGGAAACAGACCTAAATCCTCAACCTGACAACGAAAAATACTTAATATAAAACGAACTAATCTGAATGTTTAGACAAAAGACGGACGCAATAATAGGAGGTTAATACTTACGGGTATGTTGAAATATTGTCCATCAAAGCGACACACTTTGTACAGTCCTTTAGTTAAGGCAGGGTCAATGATTAATTTGCAACTTTTCCACTGCTGGGGATGTGTATCTGTCTCTGGAAATTGGTTTTCGCTTTCCATTACATTAGTAAAACCTGTAAGAACGTCAAAAATAAAGGCCAGATGGCGTCATTTTGCACCACGGTCAATGCTGCTGTAAGCTTGCAGAAACGAGTCCTCCAGCAGAGGTTAACACACCCCAACAGGTGATGGAGCGCATCACCTGTGTCCATATCTGAAAGATAACAGGCTGTGAAACGAAACGTACTCAAATGCCCAAAGTTAGTCCAAGCGAAACGCTTCTTATCTCGCTTACCTGTACCGAAGTTTCGTCTTTTGAACAGGCAACATTGTTGCAAAGCTGTTAAGGTTTTTTTTTTCCGGTGTTTTTTAACACGTCGTCGCGCTGGTAAGATAATGGATTCATCCGCCAGGTGGCAGAAACAGAGAATGTAATGTAGATCCTTGGGCTGGGCGGAAGAACACAGAAAGAGTGGAGATACGTGGAAAGTGCAACTAGAAAAATATCCCTTCAAAATGAAACTCGGCTTCTTATTGAATAAAATATGCTTAAGGAACTTTATACAAAAATCTAAATATAAATTGAGCAATTTTATAGAAAATTACTTGTTTTATTTCTGTATAATAATTAACTTGTAATACATTCATGACATGGAGTCATAAAACGTGTAGTGTGTGTAATAGACTGCAAGAAGCAACTGTATTTATAGTCTGTATCAGGTTTCTTTCCCTGTCCATATACTTCACTTTTATTATTTTGTTTTTAAATATTATCTATATCCAACAGCACATGCTGCGTCCAAAATTCATTTTAAACAAAGAAACGGTCATAAAGCAACTCAGGGATAACATCAATTTTTATCAACAGTGATAAATTTTAGTATAGCTACGCCAAGCAACTTTGAGATCTGGTAAAACATTTTTAACCCAAATACTACTAGTTTAATAATTTTATTAAAATTTATAACACAACTCTATTGTGTTAAGCCACGCCAGACCTGGATCAGTCCATATTTTACCAATGAATGTTTTTAAAAGAACCTGATTTAGCTTAACTCCAGAGGTTAATCTAAATCTCTACATTTTAACATTTAAGCTCAACACATTCTAGCCCTTTTGCTTTGCGTCTAAAAATGTTGATGCATCCAGTTGTGGTAGGCGTGCTAACTGTGTGCCTTCAGCAAGGGGAATGTCATTGTTGCTGCAAACAGGAAGGCATCTGCTCAAGAAACTCTGTTCACTGAAACACAGCAAATGGACTTTTGGTTAATGAAAAACAGTCTTGAAAATTTGTGCAGAGAAACTCTTAGCAAAAAAACAAACAAAAAAATATTTTCTTTGGTTTACTAAAGAAAAATGATTTGTGGGTCTTTGTTGTGACAGATGCTCATGGCTGAGAGGCTTGACCTAATTTAAACCACGATGTCCACACGTTTCCTGTGTGATTGATTCTGCCGGGACCCAACTTTAGCCGCTCCCTACAACGTTGCATTGTTTTCATGCAAGTGAGAATGTCAGGGATGCATAAATAAATATATTTTACTCCCAATCAGATCCAAAGGTAACATAACTAGAAACACACGGAAGCGAAACTGGAAACAGAGCATTTAATGAGCCGTACCTTCAAGCCGTGCTTTCAAAACACACAGTAGCACACACTCGATTTAATAAATAAGCACAGAAATGAACAATAGTAAAAGAAAAGTGTCAAGGAAGATTGCGTTCTGATTAATTATGTGAGTAATTACCTCGCAACCAGACATATGGTAAGGCGCCAATGTATTCCTATGAGCTTTTTGGTGTTTGACTAAACGACAAAAGTGAAAATTAAATCTGATTGGGAACATTTAAAACACTGAAAACGACAAGCAGGACAATTGCAAAGCTCTGTACAACCTATGAGCAGGTAGTCAGCAATACGTACGCAAGTGACCCTATGTCACAACATGACCTTCACAACAGAAAAGTGTAACAATATTCCAACAAAGTGTGGGATCACCATTAGAAATCAATGTGCAACAAACAACCTTTGTAAAGAGTGTCTCGTGCAGCTTTGCTATGGAGAGACGATGACAGCCTGAGCCACGTTGAAGCGTTCGTTGATGGGGACACGAAAAAATAACACACACACAAGCCACATTCTGCAACATAAACAATCTGTAACCATGCTTCAGCTTGTAAACTGCTGAACAAAATGTACAAAACACACAAATTTGCAAATAACACTTGAAGCAATTTGATGCTACACAAAAAGTTGTTAAAGAACACTTTCCCTAAAGCTAGTCACCACTTCTTGATTTACAGTGTATTTGATTAAAACAAACAAAAAAGGACAGTGTGAAAATGAGACCATGGAGGGAAAAAAGGTGTCCTTACTTAACAGTTTAGTTGTTGTGATATTTAACTTATTTAAAGTTTGTTGTCAAAAATGCAGTCAGTCAATTTGTCCTTGACCAATCTAGAATTGATTGGCAGGTCAAAGGTTACCTACTTTCATGGACTAATCACTATGGTCCAGAAAAGGTGTCTTTATGTCACGCTGTCCTGAACAGCAAACACATCATTTTTTTTTATATTTTTGTACATATTTTTTTCTCAAATACTGCTGAATGTCTTTCCCCAAATCATATCTTTGGTAATTTCAGGAAACTGTACTGTGAAAAAGCTAACTGTAAATCCCAGAGACGAATCCTGAAAACGCTTCTTTTGTTTGGTAATAAAACATTCAGAGATTCAGTCGTATTGAAAATAATAATAATAATAATAAAAAATAAACGCAATGCAATCATTTCATTCATTAAACAACAAGAAAACAAGGTGGGAAAAACTTTGCGATACAGCTGAATGCTGCACCATTGACATGCAGCATCCTGCAGCATGTCTGAGAAGAAAACAGCACTTTGGCCGAGGTATACATTAGATAGTGAAGACTCCAGACAGCCTGAGATACTGAATTTGAGAAAAATATTGATTCACCTTATCCCAGTTTTCATCTTAGAACATCTGGCATTTTCAAATCTATTTAAAATAAAGCATGTTGTGCACAATTACTCACACTTTGCCCTCTCGACCTTTCTCTCATCAACAAGTGGACATTCATAGTGACACATCCAGTTGCTTACAGATAAACAAATGGCTGCTAGAATAAAATGCAGATCTTTAAATTAAAGGAAATAAAATGTGTAAACCCACCCCATCATCTCAGCGTTTTCCACATTTCACCTCACAAATTATGCATTTTTATCTTGTAAGGAGGTCGGCAATCAAAAATGATTCAATTCCCTGCATATAAAAGTAAACCAAATTTTGTAAACATGCAATATATAGTGAAGGATTGAGCTGTGAAATGCATGCTGTGACTCATCAGAACAAATAGCAACATAAAAAAAAAGCCTTTTCATAAGGGAAGTCTACATGAACTCGGACGGGTTACAGTTACGGGAAATGTCCGGCTGCCTTCAGCTCGTCGTTCTCGGCCCCGTGATTCAGCTGTTTCTGGAGCTGAATGACCTGGTCCAGCTCTCGGATCTGCCGGTCCGTTTTGTGGCTGACTAGCGTGCGGTAGAAGTGGACAGCGAAGACGATGAAGACGAGTCCGAACGGCACCATTATGCAGGTGGACGCGATGGCCGCCGCCTCGCCGGAGCTGATGGTGGTGTTGGTTTCCTTTTTGAGCGGCAGGAACTTCACCCAGCACAGGAGCATGACCTCAGTCAGGAACAGGAGGGTGCCGATGACCGTGGAGAAGGCCCAGGCCAGCTCTATGTGGCGGTGCATGCGCTCGTGGGGGGACTCGTTGACGGAGTTGAGGTTGTGAACGTTGCTGACGGCCTCCAGGTTCGGGAGGATGCAGGTGCTGATCATGAGGGCAAACAAGTGCACGGCGACCAGAACCGTGGTGCAGGCGCTGAAGGCGATCAGCAGTCCTGGAGGATACGTGTGAGTGGGCTCCAGCTGCACCTCCACCATGGCAACCTGGGAGAAAACGTCAAGACATGTTTAAGCAACAACAACAACAGACGGTATAGATTTTCCTTTTATTTAGTTCTGCCATGTTGAAGTTGAGAGATAATTATTCCGTTGACATGAGAGAAACAATTGAATTCACTTTATGACTGTGGATATACGATTGACTCATATAAATGGAATCAGTTTCATGATCTGTAACGTCAACTCTGTTCTAACGATGGACACGTTATTTTTTCCTCCCACGAGTCCCTTTCTTTGCTTTAGCCATGCATCAACATTTTTTTATTTCCTCAAATAAATGCATTAACAATGAATCTATTCATTGTTGATCACAATAAGTTCATGCTTGTATTCATTATCCATAACCTGTTAACCTTGCACGCTGCCAAGAATTTAAAACTGGGAAAGGTGACCAAGCTCAAGTGTTGACCCCAGATGGCTGAATCGCACTTTGGGATCTTTACTTGTAAAAAATTATGAAATAAAATGTTTTTCATTATCCTTCGTGAGTATATGTCACTTTGTGTCAATCTATCACGACAAATCAACTAGAACACAGTGTTTGTGGGTGAAATGAAACCGAGCACAAAAAAAACATTCACTTTGCATCTCTCATATCTGCGCTAAAAATACTGTTCTGTATCTATTAAAAGTTTTTGTACTTCAGGATGTAACAAGGTCTCAGTAAATAGACATGATGTGTTACTTTCCCTTCATTACACTTCAGTTCAGCCAGCACCTTTTTTTCAAAGCCATCTCGGCTACATTCAGCAGTTGGCAACGAAGCGAGCAAATATTTACGGCACCTTGGAAAAAGTATTTAACTGGGACTTTTATGAAATATAATTTTTTTAAAACAAAAGTCTGAAAAGTGTCAATGCTTATGCAAGTCTCTTGGGTACATCGCTACTGTTTGGGGTGATCTGAAATTTGTTGTTTTTTTGACCATTTAGTACTCTACCCAAGTCAAAAAGCTCAGTGTTTGTATTATCTGACCAGAGGACCTTCTTCCATGTTTGCTGCATTCCCTAAATGGCTTTATTAAAACTTTTATTTTATAAATATGGAATATGTATTGTCAGTGTAAAGGTAAAACTTGTGAACTGCATGGCTAATATTCCTCCTGTCCTGATGCAGACACCAGGACAAGGTGTGAGGTGAGAGAAACAAAAAAACTATTGTTTCTGCTTTTTGTGTGCGTGTGAACCTGATCTGTGTTCTCCAGCCCCTGACTAATCCCAGCAGATGAACACTCACCAAAGGGAAGGTCCTGCTGGACGTTTCTTCCTGTTAAACTGAAGCTGTCCTTTGAACTGCCATCATGGGAGTGACTGGTGCAAAGTCAATCTGCTGAGCTTCCTTAGACAGAAAACTATTCAGCAGTCGACATAATGACCTCAATTTAACTGCACTTTACTACTTTCTGATTGAAACGGGTGGGAACTATCTATGTGGCTGGACTGATTTACGTATTTCTGCACACACATTAGTTCTCTTTTTTCCTGTACAGTAACTTGAGATTACCTCTGTTGTGAATTTTTGTCATATAAAACTGAACTGAACTCTCCACCCGAGCTGCGAATGTTCGCAACTCCTCCAAGAGTTTACCACAAGTCTTCGACCAGCCTGTCAGATCAAACGGGTGTCCTTGTCTTACAACTTTTTTGCTCCACGGAAAGTTCAAAGTTTGCAACGTTATTAAGCACTTCTGCTTTAAACTGATCCAGAACTTTGACCAATCTGCTGTGTTCTTTGAGTCATGATAGTTTTTTTCCCCCCCAACTAACCTATGATACCTTCACAGAGCAGCTGAATCTATACTGGGAAAATTACAAGTGAATGCAGGCAGCACATGATTTTATTTAGGAGTATCAGCAAAGGGAGCCGAGTATGAATACATATGCACATAATCATTTTTATTGTTTTCATTTTTAAATCGCACTTACACTAATTGCTCGACTTTATGCTGGAGCATAAACCCAATCAGTTACACTAATTGTTGCGGTTGCAGCTTGGCTAAAGTTGACAAGAGGAGCGAATACTTTCGGCGCTCGCCTGTTGGCCATTATAAAGGAGGGATCCGTCGCTGAAAACAATAATCTGCGTCACACGCAAACTCTCCGGGTGCTGGTTGACCACGGCCTGCGAAGCTGCGCGTTATATCTGCGAAAACTTCAAACCTCACTTTACTCACCATTGCGAAACCCGACAGCAGAGCCGAAGTGCGGCTGGTGGCTTTGAGCTTAGCTCGGCTCAAGTACAACTTTCTCCAGGACAGCGCCTGCATGGAGTGCTCGTTCAGGCTCATTCTGACAGCTGTTCCAGGAGAGACCGAAAAGTTTTCCTGACGACGCGGAAATATGTTCCCACACGCGCACAACACGCTTGGAGTCGACGTGGGAGCTTCAGCCCCGGCCGGGTGCTAAAAATAAGACTTCAATAGGGCAGCTCTGAAATTCTGTCAAAAAAAAAAAAACAACCCTCTCCGCAACAGCTGACTGTTAAAATCTATGAGGAGGAAACTCAAGATACCCACAATTCAATGCTGCTCGCGGCCGCTGCAACTGTCAGGTCGGCCCCCCTCCGCTCCGCTTCCACTTCCCTCCGAAAAATAAATGGTTCGACGTCGTTGCTCTCCTTGACCGCCTTTCTTTTTTCGTTTTCCTTCATTCTTTTGTTGATTTATATGGGGTTCCATCTGTATCAAAAAAAGTAGAAGCCAATGCCATATGTGTAGATATGTCGTTGCTATGTGTCGTTGTTGTTGTGTGCAGTGGTGTTTATGGTGCACGCAACTTGAAGTAAACCGCTGCATTATTGCTATAAGCAGGTAAATGAAAAAAAAAAAAAAACTATTTCACAGAGAGCTCTGTGTTAACGAGAGGCCGGTTCAACTCTAAAAATGTGTAACTGAGTAAATATAAATGTTACTGTGCACTTATACGCTCCACTTTAGTAAGTAAACCCATTCAGTAGCAGGCAATGGCATGACAGCAACTCAATGCATGTAGATGTTCTACTTTCTGCCTTCAAATGGAGCATTTTAATGGAGAAGAAAGATGATTTAGGACACCTTAATTATGTGGGATCATTGTTGGTGACTGAGGCACGCTTGTCTGAGTATTTTGGAAACTGCTGATCTCACAGGAATTTCAGATATAGCCATTTGTTTGACTTATGGTCTGACATGTCCATTGAGCATATCCTTATGGATATTCATTCCAGGGGTCAGATGGAAATGGGAGGTCTTGAAATGACATAAAGGCAACAGTAGCTCAAAAAGCTATTTCTTGTAATCAGGTAATGTACAATACCAGCAAACTTATCCTACACTTACAAAAATTAGAAATTAGACAATATTTTGGTCTGATGAGTCTCAATTTCAGTTTCAGCTAAATACATTCAAATGGAAGGAGTCAGAAATAGAAGCACCAGGAAAGCATAGATCCGTCCTAATGTCTGTCTTCTATCATTGTCTTAGGCAGCTGCTGATGGTGATGGTAAAATGCTACAATAGATTTATTCTTGGGACACTCTGGACCCTTTGCAACAATTTGAGCATTGTTTAAACTCCACAACCTGAGTATTGCCTCTGGCTATGTCCATCTCTATATGACCACAGTGTAAGTCATCTTCTGATGGCTTGTTCCATCCGGTTTAACACAACGTGTCACAAAGCTCAAAAGGTCTCAAACAGATTTGTTGATAGTAACAAAGAGTGAGAAGACTGTACTGTAAGTTCAATAAATTACCTTTACATGTGGTGGAGAAGGAGATAAACCAATCATACTTGCATAGCTGACAAATCTACAGGAATTGTGTGATGCCGTTATGTCAAACTGATCTATTTATTATTTACATTGCTAATCTATGATGAGAAATGTGTTTTAGAATGCTACCTATTACCCTGCACAAATGATTTTTACTTTATGTTGGTACAAATGGTAATAACCGATGTATTAATCTTGAATGCACATCTAATCCTGTGCAGTATTTGCACTTAGATGCCTTAATTGTGAATCTAAGTGCATGAACAGTTGTGCTCATCAACGATTATTTATGAAGATGGAGAAGCAGAAACAATACCAGGGACACTAGATGGTGCCAAAGAAATGCATTTCACCAACATTTCACTGAACTGCACAATTGTCAGTGGCCATTGCACTTATGTAAGATAGATAAATGCTGAGAGAGCCACTGTTACCTACAAAGGTGTAGGTAACATTTTTGTCTGGACGGAAATGAAACATTAAACCATTATTGTTGATTGCATTTATCTTTGAACTACTGTTTAAATATGTATTTGTTACTTATTTTACCCATAAAATTGAATAAAATCTATTTATTTTCCATTACATTAAATATATACAAAAAACAGAATTTTTCTACATATATAAATGTTACTGTGACTAATTTGTTAAATACTTAGATAGCTTAAGTGATTAAAAAATAATGACTTAGTTTAAGAAAAGAATACAGTTAAATAAAGATCGGCATAATGTTTACAAATGATGTTTAAATATTCAGTTTGCATGTCTAGTTACAAGTCTTTCTCTAAAATGGTAAAGGTAACATGTTCAGTAAATAAAATAAGCAAAGACGGAAATTTATTAGAGAGAATAATCTTGTATCTGACATCTTCACTTCCTGCTAAAACCATGGTGCATTCACTTTACGCAGTGTGTGTCGTTCCTAACGATACAGACAATCAGTTTGTTAAATATTGTACATTTCTTTACATAAAATTACATTTGCAATTTGTGATGTATTGGTTTTCATTTTTGTCTATTTCCATCCTCAAATTTTTTTTAACTTTTTTTAATTTTTATTTTGGCTGGACTTTGTTTTTTAAAGGGCTAGGATGAGATTTTTCTTAAATACATTTCTTTCAAAAGGAGGGCAGCAGTAACCTTAATCTTGCTTTATATTAAAAGGAAAACTCCCCTACAAATATATTTGCCATAACTGTTGCTTTAGCAAATACTTTCAGTGTTTTTTTTCTAATCACAACTTTTCTAGTCACTACGTTTTTATTTTTATTTGAAGAGAAGCACCAGGGTAAATTGGGCTACTCAAATATATCCATCACCTTGTTTTCCCTCACACTTTTTTTCCCATAAAAACATATTATCATTATAATATTCCATCCATCCATCCATCCATTTTGTCCCTACTGGGGTCGGGAGGTCACCAGTCTGTCGCAGGGCAACACAGAGACACACAGGACAAACAACCATGCACATGCACACACACACACACACACACACACACACACCTAGGGACAATTTGGAGAGGCTAATTAACCTGACAGTCATGTTTTTGGACTGTGGGAGGAAATCATTATAATATTATTGTTCAATAATACAGTTATTATGTTGATTGTAATTAACCCATTCTTTGTTACCTTTTCCATCATCAAAATGATCCCACCACTTCATTGAAGCTTTAGCATACACATTGGTATATATCAAATATATTCATGAAAGATGTGCATGTAACGTTGAATATTTAAAGAGGTAAATGAACTTGAACCACTGTATTTATCAACAGAAGCATACCACAAAAAAATCTGAGTCCTATTGATATGAAATTATGAATCCCAAATTGACTTGTTCGGTATATCCTATCGTAAAAGTTGAGCATAATAAGATCTGTTTGTACATTACTGTACTTATTATTATTGTATTGTAGGTAATATCTTACCTTCTTATAGTATTTCAAAATGATCTTATTCGGTAATCTGTTTAAGTGAATAGGAAGCTGGAATTTCCCGTGGCGCCTGAAGGCAGCGCGGTGAACATCGCTGGCAGCTGCTGGGCTGCGTTGCTGTGTGGGAGGAGAGACGAGCTGAGCTGTGAGCTCGTTCAGCCATGTTAGTTTCCTTCTGCTGTTCACAAACGATGAGAGAGGAGAGTCATGGCCTTGTCAATGAGCGGAGACGATGAAGAATATGAGTCAGAGTCCGAGCAGGTACCTACCGCTACTCTTCATTATATTCACTATTTTAGTCCGTGGGAAGTTTAACGAAATGTGAGGAAGAAATTCGGTTTGGGTTTTTTTTTGTTGTGGTTGCTTAAGGTTAACGATAAACCCGCTCTTCTGTGTTTGCGTGAGTCAGGCTCAGGCAAAGATATTAGAAAAAGGTGTTTCTAATTATCCCTCATCTGCAATAATGAACACTTGGCTATTTATTATACACACGATATAAAGATGTTTATTAGCTGTCCGGGACTCGCCGTATATCCTCGGCTCCTTTGATGTTAGCTACAACTGACCCATTTCGAGCTGGCCATTAATACGGCGCAGCTTCGGTCCGGTCATGATTTCGATCATTTCCTGTTGCCAGAAGCCTCCACCGAGCCACCAGCTCGGTTTCAAACGCGTTCAAATCTAACCCCCGATACTGAAGCTATTGTTGCTCCCGGAACACCGACCTGCCTGCCACGTTGAAAACGCTTTTCTTTCTTTTGATTCATTTCCTCACTCTTCCAAAAAAAACTTGTCCTGCCACTCTGCGCCTTTAAGAAAGCTTTGGGCGAAATGTTGTTGAGGCAGGGAGCCGGGGAGGGGGATGGGGAGAGGGAACAATGAAGTGGCTTTACTTCTGCTGCTTGCTGGACCTCTGCTTCTCAAACTGGGGGCGCCCATTATCCCACCGCCCCAAATGGGGGGAAAACAAACAAACAAACAAACAAACAAACACTGTCCGGTTGCGCAGGTCTTCACGTTTCACTCGTTTTGTTGGCAAATTAAAGACGGAGTGCTTGGTAGAGTTCATGAGGAAAGCTTAAAAGTGCTGATGCAAGCTCCACATCAACGTGCTTGCGCAATATTTGTACCCACAACACGGTTCCATTATCTGTACAACATCAAAGATGATGTTTTCGCTTCTTTCCACCGCGACACGTGGTTGTCGACAGCCAAGCACTTGTTGTTATGAGGACCTGAGCAGATGACGAGCCTTGTGACTTTCTCCTACAAAATCCGAACTGAGACTGAGTCAGACGACTGTGCTTGGCATAGTAAGCTGTGTTTTTTTTTTTTTGTTTTTTTTTGCTCACAGGCCTCTGCAGCCAATCCCAAATTCCTGTCATATTGCTGCAGAGTAACAGTCAGCACGGATCAGCTGATGCAGTAGTGGCTCTAGGGTCCATCTTCAGCAAGTGTGTTCAGGGTTTTCACATTTGTTTCCATTTGTCTTTACGAAAAGTGAGATTGCAAGGATTTTTAGAAAACTGCAAACTTGCAATTTCGGTATTAATTGCTATTAACTTTGCAACGTTGCTTTCCTCACTCTTCAGTTTCTATTTTGTCTCTCTAACGAAGCTTTAGCATCTCGGTCACTTGGATCGATTTAAAGTGTGGACAGGAAACATGTAAAGAGTCCGTCCAGGCAGCCAGATGTGTTATTTATATTAGGTGTTTCATCCTATCAGTCTCTTTTAATGGCAGAATTGTACAAATTACTCTTTCTCCACAAGCAGGAATTTGACTTTAAATCCACAGATATTTAAATATTAGACTATATAGACTTCAGAGGAGATAAAAAATGCAAAAAGGAAAACATAAGTCACATTATTCATCTCTTGTAAAAACTACAACCTCTTGTTTTGCTGCTTATGGCCACGTCCTCCGCTGCAGATCATCAAAAACTAACTTTATCTTGGTGGTCTATATTTTTATTATATTTTTCCTTCTCAAAGATGTGACTCCTAAAAACGGGCATTTTGCTCTTTCATACTCCATCTCTCTCTGTATCAAACTTTCCATGAAGAAGTGGGACTTTGTACCTTCAGTCATTTATAAGCAGTTTGCTCTTACTATCTACTGCTAGCCTAGTGTTTGCATGACTTGCATACTTACTTGCTTTGAGGTATTTTGGTTTGATCAGAGGTCAAAGTAAGCATAATGATTTGGAAAACTCTGGAGTGAAACGACACTCCTCGCATGAAAGTGGTAAAGATTCGTCATCGCAGAGGTCAGGTGAGGGATGAGGCGACTTCGGCTCAAAGAGTTGTGATGTTGACAGTCACAGCCATCCCTGGAGCAGCTGCTCCTCCTTCACTGGTTCCCTCCCACATGTTATTGTTATTATTTTAATTCTTACAGGAGCTGGATGCGTCTGCTGGAGTGTGTTTTGTCCAAATAATTTATTAGCAGCCGTTAGGGCGAGCTATCGGGGCGACGGGGAGGGAAAACAATCTGGAAAGTGTAGAATTTGGGGGGGAAAAATGTGATTGCAGACTTAGTTTCTTCTTTATAGGCTAAATTTTATATCTGCATTCCTCCAAGCCTCCATGTCTCTCGTCCTTCTTTCTTTCCTTTTCCCCCCCCCTCTAGTTCTTTTAGTCTCCCATAAGCTCATAGTGAACTTTTGTGTTTGACGCCGTATTGTGCTCTCTTCAAAATGGCACAAAGCACTAGAAAGCAGTCTAGGAAAAGTCTGGAATTCAGTCTTGTGGGGGCGAAGAATGTGAAGAAATCCTGGAATCTGTTATCTGAAGGATTAGGGAGAGGAGATTAGTCATGTAATGATTTACTTTGGATACTTTCAGTTGGAGTCATCAGGCCAAGTTTCACCTTTCCTCTTCTGTAAAATTTGAGTCACTGTTGTCGTTAACCCAGATTGTCCCGCTGGCCTCCCGATGCACGTTACCTGTTATACCTGTCCCCTGGCCCCAAGCAGAAACAAAATCTACCTCCAGTTGTTTGCCAACGTGTAACAATTTAAGGAGCTGGCAGCAGTAGTAAGTCAGCAGTGTGGGGCCTGTGCACCTGTTAAAAGTGATGCTATAAGAATAAATCAGAAAGATGTTCACAGCCTCAAAGGAAATCATAACCACCTCCAGCGAGTTTATTTTTATCCATCTGTCACGCTCCCCTATTTAAACATTTGCCACCAGCAAGGCGAACTGTTGCCAAGGTAACGTCTCCTGCAAAGATGAAAGGAGCTGAGATGCCTTCTTCTTTTTGTTGCATTTTATAGTAACGCCATGGAAACGAGGAAGATTTTTTTTCTTTTAAAGAGGTTGATATTGAAGATAATTTAATAAACATTGCTGCAGCTTTACTACTGTAAAAATGTGGATGTTAGTTTTACTGATTTGTTTGCCTTCCTCCTACTGCTCTACTTTATATGTTTAAATTCAATTGGACCAGATGAGGCTTAATTTGTGTGGCCTACTTGTGTTGTGTAGAGGAATGCATGATGGAGATATCAGGATTTTTCAACTGAGTGACGAAGTATTAAATTATTGTTAATTAATCCCGATAGTTTTCATGCAGCGCAGCCCTTAATATTAATATTTAGGTTAAACTTCGTTCTGACGTCTTTTCCTCTTTTCCTTGCAGATTTAAAAAAAAAAAAAAACTTCCCCCTAAGGCGAGTTTATTGTTTCTGCAAGATCTTAAACTGCACTTAGTTAATGCTTAAACCCGTAAATGCATTCACTGCGTTTTGGTCGTGGTGTCAGTAGAGTTCATCTGTTTATACTTGCTGTAGTTTTTGCAGAGGAATTGAGATATTTTGCACTACAACAAAACTACAAATTGCAGGCTTTGCTTACAAGAATGTCTTATTTGCAACTTGCAGAATTGCAAGTTGCAATCCTGCGAGTTGCAAATAAAACATTCATTTTGTAACATTTAAGTTTGAAATTTAAATCCAGGGGATTTTAAAATAAAAAAAAAAACCTGACATGTGTTCCTATGTGAAAACCTTATTTAAAAGTGCATCAAAGAACATGCTGTTGTTTGATGTGTTTAAAGACTGAAAACTATAGGAGTAGTTGGCTTTGACGTGTTCAATGAACAGGCAGAATAAGTCAGATTTTTCAGTATTTGACCTGCAGATTCAGGTCGTACCTTATATATTTTTTTGTCCGGAAGCTGAAATGAACAGAACAATCAATCGGTCACATGTCTGTTCAGCGTCGGCGACTCCCAGTAAAGTATGCCGACTCTGCGTTTTACCAAGAGAACGTCTCTAAACCTCTCCATGTAAAAACATCAACTCTTGGACCTGCAGATTAATTGGTTTTCGATGAACCGTTTTTGTCTTCCAGCAGCGAGCGGTCAACCGTCCGAAGCCAAAGATGGGGTCGACGTCGGCCGTCAAGCTGCCGTCCAACCGGAGCGCGTCGGGAGCCAGGCGCAGGAGAACGCGCTGCCGCAAGTGTGAGGCGTGTCTCCGCACCGAATGCGGAGAGTGCCACTTCTGCAAGGACATGAAGAAGTTTGGGGGTCCGGGGCGCATGAAGCAGTCCTGCATCATGAGGCAGTGCATCGCGGTGAGTCGGCGAAAGAGCTCGTCATTCCCAAGCTGGTAGAAACGCAGTACGAAGCGATTGAGTAGTCGCCGTTTGAGCCGCCGTTAAGTCCTGCCGCTCTCGTTTGTCTGGCTCCCCCCCCGCAGCCCGTCCTGCCCCACACGGCCGTGTGCGTGGTGTGTAAAGAGGCGGGGAAGGAGGACACGCTGGAGGACGAGGAGGAAAAGTTCAACTTCATGCTGATGGAGTGCTCCATCTGCAACGAGATCGTCCACCCCAACTGCCTCAAGGTACACGGAGCCTCAGCCGGACCGTTCCCATGGTCACTCGTTTTTTGTTGGAGCTGCGTCCCGGGAAGCACACGTCATCACGACATGACTCGGCCCCCTTTACACTAGAATCTGGAGCTAATTTGATGCGGAAATGGTTTTATGTTTATGAAACCCGCTGCTCTTACTTGTGCGGTTATGAGGTTGTAATGGCTGAAGCCTGACTCTATTTCATTTTAGTTTGACTTTCAGTCTTTAAGCTGCGAGGAAAAATACCAAACCTGTAATTGTTTGGAAGTCGACTGCCGAGGAACAAAAACCCAGCTCATCGAGTCGGAAACATGCCGCTGCTGGTCCAGACGTGATCAGACCCGCTTTTTAAGGCCGTGCTGCTACTTAAGCCGACAGAACCAGAATGTCAGCAGTGTTCTCATTTTATTAAACAAACACATTAGCTTTCATAAATATGCCTTGTTGACTTGCACAGCACAGCTGAAGACGTGTAAGTTCCTCATGGCGTCTAAAAGCCACTTCCTCTTCATGCAGCCAATACATGTAGATGGTGTGGCGATCTGGGCAGACCACCGGCTGCTGCTGCTGCTGCTGCAAGATGATTATTTGCAACAGAAATTAAAATTCCTGGGCAGGAGGGCATTGTAAAAAAGCACCCTTTGCAATTATAAAGGTTGCCTTCAGTCCAGCTAAATAAGACCTGCGTAGAGTCACAAATGTTGCATAACCTTTTAAAAAAAGAAAAAGACAACTTAAAATTGCTGATGAATATCTACTTGAGGAAACGTGTCATAAAAAACTACTTCGTTGTGGTTTGTAGGTTTTCAGATAAAGAAAAGTTTAGCAGAAAAGAAGCTTGATGATAAAGAAGATGGATACATTTCCATCTGTGGGATGAACATCATTACCAACATAATGTCAAAATTGAAAACAATATCACTGGTAATCTTTTAGTGTTATTCTGTTGTGAAGTCGGCTAATTATAACAGTTTTTTTATCATAAAAAAACCTATTTCTTGTTAAATTTATATTTAAAACTTTAGTTTATTCTTTATCATTGTAAGGCAGAGTTATTAGGAGTTGTTGCTGAGCCCTGCTCTAGGGAGATGAAGCATAGGAAATATATGTGGCAAACATAACTGCATGTCACTTTATCTTGTCATATGTGTAAGGTAGATGATCAACTGACATGTTTTTTTTTTCTTACTGTTTTTTTAAAAAAAAAATATTTCTAATAAATCAGGTTGAACAGCGCTGACCGGCCTGACGAGCCACACATCGCAACAGTCGCTTTCACTTCCCATAAACTCGCTCCTTGTTGGACTCTGTTAAGGCTTGTTGCGGTTGAAATCCTGCTCCTTTCTTATTTATTTTTCTTTCTCTCTCCTTTCTCCTGTCAGGTCAGCGACGCCTCAGGTGTGGTGAACGACGAGCTGCCGAACTGCTGGGAATGTCCCAAATGCAACCATGCAGGCAAGAGTGGAAAAGTGAGTACAGTCATGCATGAGCCGAAGGTTGCACACCGAGTCTTAACCCTGCAAAGTTTTGATAACGCTTTGCGAAGTTACCTTAACGATAAAGAGAGGAGTTGCTTCCTCTTTTAGATAGTTTCAGTGTATCTTTTTTATATATGATAATCTGCTGGCCACTTCCTGTTAATTCTGCCGTTTATGAAAGTCCTTCGCATGACTGTATCGGACAGAGGCAGGAAACCCCCGGCAACCAGAAGTGTTTCTTAGACCTTAAGCGCGACTAGTTAAATATCAAACAGGGCTTTCTAGTCATGATAGGCTAAAGGTATAAAGTCGTCTCCACTGTTTTCGTCCCCTTTGGTATTGAAGCAAAAAAGGGGCCCCGGGTTCAAGTACGCCTCCAACCTCCCCGGCTCTCTGCTGAGGGAACAGAAGCCTGCGAAGGAGGAGGGGGACCTTTCCTCTGCGACCAAGAGGAAGCCGGACAGAGACGAGACGCCGAGATACAGAACCGAGGAGGCGCTGCATCGGCCGCCGCCGCTGCTGTCCCCCAGCGGCCTGCCGAGGCCCAGGCCCGAGGACAAACTGAGGAAGAAGAGGAAGCTTTTCGATGACGACGACGAAGAGGACCTCAACATGAGGAAGAAGGTTGGTATAACTGCCAGCGACTCGCAGTGCCCTTGCAAAACTATTCAAATCCATTTAACTTGTACAAGGCGGCGGATTAGAACCGCATTCAAGGAGCCGCAACTGCAAGCGGCTCCTTGAATGCTGTATTTTCTGGGCTCTTTTATTTTAGGAGCCTTGAGAGCTTTAAAGTTGGTTTGGGTAATAAAGCAATAAGAAACCCAGAGCTCGGGTGGGGGAAAATGTCAACATGGCAAATATTGCATTCCAAATGTGGATCTCATGGAGTCTTGGCAGAAGAAAAGTCATAAGTTTTGTTCTTTTTTGTTGTTTTTTTCTTCTGCAGTTTGCCACAAACTATGTAGGCGACATAAGCAAACATGTGGAAGAAAGTCGACTGGTAAGATGAGAACTTTATAGTCCCTCTTGTAAAAATATAAAAAAATAACTACACATCATAATGTGAGATGCTTCTGTTCATAATGGAGCGGCTGGTGGCAGCATGTGGGAGGTAAATACAGGACAGACAGTGTAATATCTGTCAGTGGCTGTAAAAACGTGAAACTGGAGTGGATTTTACACAATGAAATGACTAATCAAAACCTATTTGTATTTGAATGACCCAGTCAAAGTCCAGATCTCAATTCAGTTGATGATCTGTAGCAAAGTAAAATTGACATTATGCGCTTTGCACTGAAACTGGAAGACATTTTAAATATCCCCGACAAAACAATTGAAATCAGTAAATAAAAACCACACACACAACCGATAGCATAAAAAATAGTTAATAAAGTCTCTGAGCAAAATGATCCTTATGAATTGAATCATCAGAATGGGAATTATCAAGCTCATTTTAATTCATGAGATTAATTAATTCATGCTAAATCTCTCGCCTGCAGGACAAGTCAGACGACTCGTACATTTCTAAACTTCTCCCCCAAATCAAGATGGAAAAGGAGGAGGAAGATGATGACGACGAGGAAGGCGGAAGGGAGCTTCCTTTCCGCAGCGGCGTGGACAGGAAAGGCCGCTTCCACGAGGCCGAGGAGGACGGGGACTACAGGGACTCCAGAAACGACTCGCTGAATTCCTCCATCAAAACGCCCCTCGGAGACAGCGACCACTCTCTCTGCAGCTCTCCGCAGGCCGGCCCCAGCAGCGAGGGCGGCAGCGAGACGCAGGAGAGGGGGCCTCGCCCGAAGGCCCGCCGCAAGCGGCGTCTGCCAAACAGGGAGCTGAGTCGAGAGCTGAGCAAAGCGCTGAACCAGGAAATCCAGAAGACCGAGGACTGCCTGGCCAACGAGAACCGGCAGCCGCTCAAGGTGGAGCCGGAGACGGAGAACGAGGAGCCAAAGAAGCTGTTCCGCAACGGCAACGAGCTCGGCGACCAGAGGTCCCACCTCAAGACCAAAGAGATGAATGGGAACACCTGGGATTTGCGCCACTTTTACCCAAGCCAGATCACTCCCCTGGGCTTCAACCGGAGCACGCCGACCACGCGGCCGGTGCCGCCGCGCTCCCCGCCCAAGTGCGTCCAAATGGAGAGGCACGTAATCCGGCCGCCTCCCATCAGCCCGCCTCCCGACCGGCTGCCCCTCAAAGACGGGAAAGCTCACATCCTCCAGCGCGAAGTCTGGATGAAGATATTCGGCTATCTGTCGCACCAGGAGTTGTGTGTCTGCATGAGAATCTGCAAGACGTGGAACCGATGGTAAATCACGAGCCGAATGTGAAAATGCTGTTTATTTGATGGAGGTAGAAAATTTGAATTTGAAATTTTCCAATATGTTTACATTTGAAATCTATTGAAGATTTAGGCAAAAGTACAAAGTAGGTGAGATAAAACGATTGGTGCCCCCTGTTGATTAGTGCGTCACTATATTAAATGCTCAGTAATAACTGTACTTGTTCCAGATGTTGATGTATGTATGAGCCTGTGCTCTGCTTGGACCTGATTCGTCACACAGATTTTTATTCCTTTATTCTTCCTGTGACCAGGTGTTGTGACAAGAGACTTTGGACAAACATCGATTTAAACCGCTGCACCTCCATCACGCCGCTCATGCTCAGCGGGATAATCCGCAGGCAGCCGGTCTCCTTGGACCTCAGCTGGACGAACATTTCCAAAAAGCAGTTGAGCTGGCTCATTAATAGGTTACCAGGTACTTGGATATGAAGTAGAGAATAAAGGTGTCCTTCTTTTTTTTTCTTTTTTTGGATCAGTGATGGAAAATACGGTTGTAACTTCCAGGTCTGCGAGTGTTAAAGCTGTCGGGTTGTTCCTGGGCTGCTGTCTCTGCACTCTGCACGTCCAGCTGCCCCCTGCTGCGCACTCTGGATGTCCAGTGGGTGGAGGGACTCAAAGACGCACAGATGAGAGATCTCCTTTCACCGCCCACAGACAACAGACCAGGTACGGCACAATGAACTCTGATTATTCTCATCTGGAGCACCATAAATCATAAGCCTTGTGTGGAGAAAGAATGAACATTCTCAGAAATTTACAGAATAGTGTAAATTATATTAGTTCTACATACTGGGAAGGAACTTGTCAATAGTGATTAGCTAAGGTGCTAACATTAGCATGAGGGATATCAATCAAGTTTGTTTGTATAGCACATTTCACACAGCGTAGTTCAAAGTGCTTTGCATCATAAAAACACAAAAATACAAAGTTATAAAACACAGCATCACCAGCATGTTGACCTACACCAACATACTTCATTCAGTAAGTAGGGAAACGTGCTAAAGCTAAAATTAGCTAAAATGCGAATATTAGCTAAAATTCTATCAATTGCATCGAATTCTAGCTATTCTATGCTAAAATTCCAAGCATAGAGTAGCTTGGAATTCTATGACGTAACTCACTTTACGTCCTAGGTAGTTTTTGGTGTACTTTTACTATGCCTGACTGTTATGTCATGAACATGACATAACACCTGTCATGAATATGAATAAGCCTTCATGAATATTTATGACTGTTGTCAAACAGCATCATTTGGTAAATTATGCCACTTTTAATACAAAGTTGACATTATTAAAAATGTCTTTGTTATGACAACTTGACATTAACCGAGAAATCCTTACTGGTATAAATTTGTTATAAAAGTATTACTGATTGTGCTTTAAAAATTAGGTAACTTTATGTTATTAAAGGTTAACCAGTAATGATTTCTTGGTTAATGTCAAGTTGTCATAACAGACATTTTTAACATTTAATAACATTTAATAACTTTGTATTAAAAGTGGCATAATTTACCGAATGACGCTGTTTGACAACAGTCATAAATATTCATGAAGGCTTATTCATGTTCATGACAACTGTTATGTCATGTTTATGACAGTGTCATGTCAGTCTTATTCACCCCCTCAAAGTGTTACCTATTTTTTTTCCTAAAATTACATTAGCATAAAGAGCATCATTAGCATGTTGACTTATAGTAACACACGCCACTCAATATGCAAAAACAAATACCAAAATTAGCTGTAAAGCTAATGTTGGTTCAAATACTCTTTACTGCATATGGGCTATCACTAGCATGTTGGCTAACATTAACTCACTTTATGTTATAGGAAGATGTTGTTGTACTTTTACTATGCCCGAATGTATCTTGATGGCACAACTAATACATGCTACACCAACAGGTCAGCTGGATAATCGCTGCAAGCTGCGGAACGTGGAGGACCTGCGGCTGGCAGGGCTGGACGTCACCGACACGTCTTTGCGTCTCATCAGTCGACAGATGCCTCTGCTGTCCAGGCTAGACCTGAGTTACTGCAACCACATCAACGACCAGTCTGTGAACCTGCTCACTGCAGCAGGAACTACAACCAGAGACTCACTCACAGAAATCAACCTATCAGGTGAGGCCTGCACTAGAATGGTAGCAATAAATACTGATTTGCTGGTTCATCCGTTTGGCTCAGGTTTTCAGGCCGTCTCTGGGAGCTGCTGGATGCCGTTCACACCACAACAGAACCGCTCTAGAGTTTGTTAGGATCTGCACCAGACCACCATCTCCAAACGATCTCAGAATAGTTTTTCATCTCGACACAAACGAAGCCAAACCAGTTTGTTTTAAATGGACTCAGGTGTGACGCTAAAATAACACAATGCTTTATCTGATTTAGAAAAAAAGTCTAAGTATGAGAAATTTGAAATATGTTGACTTATTTTCTTTTACTTAATACAAAAATGAATCCTAAAATGTGGGGCATGTAAGCTCATGCTTGTCACTTGTACAAACATTAGCACACAGTATTTTCTCATAGGATTATGGGTAATCAGATCTTCTTCAGGTTCAGCCCTGCTAAAATAACTATATAATCTCCTACATTAACTAACGGTTTCCCACAGTGTAGAGTTCTGTGTTTTACCTCTTTACATGAAGGAAGTTGAGAAATCCATATAATTTCTCAGTTTTTTGACCTCATGTGATCTGAAAAGAGGGAACCAAAACCTGGGTGACTGAATGTTGCTTCTCTACAAACTATAGTGTACAGGTCTAGCTTTTTATTTTTAAGCTCAAACTCTATACATGTTTGTCTGATGGATTATTTGATTAAAAATAGGGTTACTGTATGAGCTTCCTCTTCTGACGTGCCTGGAAAAAGTGTGGAAAACCTCCATTCCCTCCTCTACTGTCTAAAAGTTGTATATAATTGTAAATCCGTCAGTAGTTTGTTGTTGTACAGATCAATAAGGAGCTCCTGTATGAGTTTTAAAATGCAAAATGTGAGAAGAACATGACCTCCCCCCGTTAATTAACGTAAAACTGACGGTTCTCCTTCCCTCCCCACTGTATTCCAGTTTGTAACAGGGTCACCGATCATTCATTGAACTATTTCAAGCGCTGCGGCAGCATCTGTCAGATCGACCTTCGCTTCTGTAAGCAGGTGACCAAGACGGCCTGTGAGCACTTCATTGCAGAGATGTCTGTGAGCGTCCCGTTCAGACTGAAAGAGGACAAGCTGCTCCAGAAGATAAGCTAGTTTCCATCGGGACAAAAGAAAAAATCCAATGTTTTCAGACTGTTTTTGCACTTAAACTACACGTCCTGTGATAAGTCTCTGAATCACTGTTGTCAGAAAAAGAGAGGGAATTCAGTGGGAGGTGATGTTCATCGGACAGAAAAGGAGGAAAAAGGTTGCATGTATTTCTGTTTGTATTTTTACTTTTATAAACACGTGGGGTGTATTTGAGTTATTTTTTATTGCTTTTGTTTCATTTTTGAACATATTTTTTGTACAAGCAAAATCCTTCAAGTTTTCTTTTTCTTCCTGTTTCTGGAGCCCAAATATCACTCATGTCATTTTCAACTGAACTTGGCTTCCTTTTTTTTTATGTGCCAAAATCTCTGTTTGACGTCGACGCATCAGTATACAGATAAAAACATGCATGTGCTGTGATTTAATTACCATAGCTATGTTAAATAGATAAATTTCAGAGAAGAGAAAGCGATAAATTTCATTTTTCTGTTACACCCTTGGATGTTTTACAAAAAACTTTTAACTGTGGGGCGTTTTTGTTTGGGGGGTTTCAGCAATATCTCAATATTAATTTATTGATTTATATTTTTATTACAGTTTGTATTTATTTGTTTATTCAGTGACTTGACATAGGTGTCTTACATAGTTGGTTCAAATGATGTGTGTGAATAATTTATCAGGGTGGTTGGCGCTCGTCTCGGCCACCTGGTTTGTGTTTTGGCGCCCAAAAGTCAAATTAAAGCAAATCTAACGACGACTTTAAAGCGGGCAACCTCACACAACTATATGGGCAACTAATTATGACCTCTGCAAGTATTTGCATACATTTAAAATTATACTTCATACAGTCGGTGTTGTATTTTTGGGTGTTGTGCTGTAAATTTATCGCCTCAGGTGAATGTGATTATGTTTATACATGTAAATCAAAAAAGAAGTGCTAATTTGCATTAAAAGAACTTAATTTGTATCATCATCAAGACTTTTTGACTGATAAATGACTTGAGCACAAGATTATGGCTCTATGATTCCTGCGTGGACTTGGATACAGAAAAGGAGGAGGAAGGATAATAGAAGTATAAAGTTGAAAGGTAGAGGGAGAGAAACGAGGGTCAAACACCCTGGTAATCTGCTTCTACACCTGTAGAAAGAGAAACGAACAGAAAAAAGCAACAACATACTCTGTGTGTGTGTGTACACAGTATTTATATTTAGTAGATTATTTATTATGGTTGTATTTAGCCCCAAATAGTGTATCTGTTTACAGGTTTCTGTATTTAAATGTTCAATAGGCAGACGCTGAGCTTGAAGCCACAGAATACAGACATGTTAAAGTGCAGGTTTCCTGTCTTTCACTTTATAATAAATATTTGATTTACTTCAAAATGTAACTAATTTTATTACAATTCAGTCCTGCATCTATGAACCGTGATTGTTTTTCCACTTTGTATTGTCGAGGGTAATTTAGTCAAAAAGCTAAATTAATATTCAGTTCAATGTCCCTTAAAACATTGCAGAAAACAATTTTTTCCTGGTCTGCAACCACAATCTAGCATTTAATTTCAGCTGTACATTTAAGTTTCTTCCTATCAGAAACCGGTGAAGCTCATTCGATTAATTTGATTTTCCAGAATCTTGATCTGGACTTTAAGCTGCTAACTGGCTCCACTCATCAGATTTAAAATCTTCATTTGTTTCCACCGTTTAGTTCTTGGTTTGTGGCACCAGCACCACTGGCAGTGAACCAGACCTTCAGCATGATGCCGCCACTTGACAGTCTTTCAGTCATTCGTCGTGTCCAAATGCCTCAACTTTTGTCCCGTCGCCATATTTGAGTGATACTTGATGGTGTCTATGATCAACGAGCTTTCAGAATGGCCTTGACTTAAAATCTACGGACTATTTTTAAATGTGCTCAGAAAACCAACCGGTTTACTCGAACTCCATTTGTCAAAAAAAAAAAAAAACGAAACAGTAAAATCCAGCAAGAGTCGACACCAGATTTCTACTAAAAGTGAGTGTGGCTCATCTGGAACTTGCTGTGGTACGTTTAATGGCTTGGATCTACTCATTAAGTGTAACCGATTAATGGTAAATGTGAGCAGCTGTCGAAGCAAGCTGTGGATCAGACAGGTCTTGTTGAAGGAAAAAAAAAAGCAGGAGTGAGATCTTGTAGCTTTAGGCGAAGATGTCTGCTTGGGAAGCGATTTATAATTTCAACTTCCATATTTCCAAAGTCTCCTCATTTCCCTTTTCGATAGAGAGAGAAAAACACCACCACACAAACAAAACGGACACATTTCATTTGAAAGAAAGCAAAGGTTTGGCTAAACCTCAAACATCTTGAGCTGCCAGGCTCGGTGGGAGAAGGATCATGAGTCAAGACTGTTCCACCACCACAAAACCCAGTTTAACGACTTCACCAACTTGGAGCAAGGAAGGCTTTATTTAGGCCACTAGAGAAAACTGAGAGTTTAACATCTAATCTTTACTGGATGGCAAACGCAATGGACAACTTGAGTCAAATCAAGATTAAAATACATCTATAGATATTTTCCCACAGATGTGATTTGACAGAGTTTTTCTTAAAGTGCTCTCTGTTCTACACTTCTAAAAGTATTAGGAAAAAAATACTGTAAATTACAAACTAGTGGTTAAAAAAATTATGAAAAAAAGTGTAGTGTAAATTAGATTTTTTTTCGTTTCAGAAACAAATGACTTTATTGAAAAGCACAAGTGTTTCTTGCAAGTCATGCACAATGGTAAAAAAGAAGAAAAGAAAGAGAAGACATTCATTAAAATCTTTAATTTACCATAATATAAATGTCAACAGCTGCAAATACAAAGACCATACCTTGTACATGATTATACCTTCTGTAACAGAAAAGTGCAATTTGCTCCGGACATCTGTACTGTGACAGCGGCGAGTGTCTTTTTTTATTTTATTTTATTTTTAAAGCAGGGGAGGGAGAAACTACAGAGAGAACGATAGTAAAGCTTCTTGTTATGCTGCGGTTCAAAGAAAAACTCGAGCCAACCAAAGAAGATCCAACACATTTCAGGCCACATCACAGAACACAATCCTGAAAAAATAAACATTTTCGCACACAATTCAAACCAAATGGAAAAATAGAGCTATGTACATCTTATACAGACTGATATATGTACAAGTCATTATCTGGATATACTTTCACATCACTCAAAACGGTTTCATTAGTCGTCTTATATGTGACAAACTTAAAAAAATAATAAATTTCATTCCAGTAACTTAAGAAAATGCAAGTTTCACGTGAAAAACGTCTTGCTAGAAAACGGGGAAGATGATTGGATGAGTTAGCACCAGTCTAGTTTGAGTCTCCTGTTTGCGGACGGAGGCAGGACAAGAGGCGACAGACGTCGGCCGTTGCCGCGGCGAGACGTCGCGTGGACGTTGGAACGGGCAGCGCACTGAAACAAGCGCTTACTTTATGGCGAAGGAAATCGACGGAATTAATAATGCATCGACCTCACAGAGCATAACCATAAATCAGTCGCAAGTAAGAGCCTGTGCTCCTTTGAGGACTGCGCAGCGCTACATTTAAAACTGCAAACAACATCTCAAAAGAAGAAGAAGGAAAAAAACCATCTAATTAGCGTCTCTCATCAGGCATACAGGAAGAGGCGCACATTATCTGAGCCACTATTAGCCGTTTTGAGGTGCGGTGGGGTTGTGAGTGGCGCCGCATTAGCGTGGAACGTGAGCAAAGTGCTTTCCGACCCAACATGCTTGAAACATTAACACAGTGTCATCCCGCAGCGGAGGGAAGGAGATGAGAAAAGGAGAAGCAACGAGGCGACTGGCGTCGTTTGGCACCTACCGTTCACACGTCTGCTGAGATTCAGTGCAAGTCGTTGCTAAGATACGTGTTCGCTTGCAGCCGCAGGTAAAGAGTCGTGGATCTGAGGAGGAGCTACAGTTTGCGGGCAGAAATAAAGATTGGGATGTGACCGGCAACCTTTGCTTTGAAATACAGTAGAAAACAAAACACACCTGGTCAAAGTCACAAAAAAGAAAAAGAAAAAAGGAAACCATTATTTTTTTTTCCGTGCGAATGACCATTGAAGACTCCCGTCAATATAAAGATCTGCAAATGAGTTTTCTTTTTTTTTTTTGTAGGATTCAAACTTTATGAGCTGCATTTCTGAGTTGGGGGGGGGGGGGGGTTCAAGTCAGGGGTGCATTAGCATTTAAAAACGTGCACAGCTCTCACGACGTACTGCCTGCATATCGGACACTGGTTCATTCTCTTGCCGCAGTTGGTGCAGGTGACCAGGTGACCGCACTCCAACAGGACGCAGTCGATCACCGCGTCCATGCAGATCCTGCACAGATTGTCGTCCTGCTGCGTCAGGGGACACTTTTCGCCGTCTGGAGACAGAAGGAGGAGAAATGGGAGGTGAAAAACGGAGAGAGAGAGAGAGGAAAAAAAAAAAGAGACGAAAACTACAACAGTGGAAATAAATTACGCATTAGGAAATGAAATCAATTGACCTGCATTTCAGCACCTCACTGAAGTGCTTATTCCCCCCCTTGGAGTTTTCCACGATTTGTTAACATTACAACCAGAAAGTTCAATATCTTTTATTTGGATTTTATTGGCACATCAGTGTGAAATAAAATCTGTAATCAGCAATGCATTAACAGTTGTGGTGACATCGCACTTCCTGTAATTGGATCCAAGTGCAGAGAAAGAAGAAAGTTGGTATTTGGCCTCAAAATTCTTCGTCATTATAAAATGTCTTGGCAGTAACGTTGAAAAGCTGCATTATGTGCAGTGTTAAACCTCCACTGCCGACTCTTCATTGTCTTTTGTCGGTTTCTTGAGCAAAATCTCAAATTACATTTTACATTTGAGGTTGTAAAAGTCAAGCGCTACGGATACCTTCTACAGGTATAATGTGTGCGTATTTTTGCGTAAAGGTCAAAAATATTCATTCCAGCCGTGGCTTAACACCAAGTCAGCAGTAAAGTTTTACTGAAAACAAGCTGCTTGTTAGAGAGCAGGCGCCTCGTGACCAATGAGGTTTTCAGACACACGGCACAAACGGTGACGGAGGGAACCTGACTGCAAAGCTCAACACAAAATCAAAACGCCGTGAATTTGTGTTAATAGGTAAAAAAAACAAAAACAACAAAAAAAGAATATTTGCTTTCCCTGGCAACACAAGAGTGAATACCATTCAGCAGGACGAATGGCACGGATGGATAGCGGATGAGGACGGGTTCACAACGGACACACACACAGCGAGAATGCGGCTTCGCTCATACGATGGAAGAAGCGAGGCAGAGGTGGGACACCTGACCACGGCGATGAGCTGTGACCTTACCTCCGATGGCACCGTTGCAGAGGGGAGAGGGGAAGGACATCACTTTACAGCAGGAGGAGTAAAGCAAGCAGGAGAAAAGTTTATCATAACGTCAAAAAAAATAAAAAGCTACACGAATAATCCGTTTTTTTTCTTATCTGTGTAAAATTTATGGCAAGATAATGTCACCGCCTACAGGACAAAATGTCAGAAAGTGAAAAGATTGATGAAGTTTCTGTGGTTAGAAACAGGATCCTACCATCCAGCCCTGATAATCAAAGATATCTACACTGCAAAAACATAAATACCCCTGGCCACAGCAGCCGCCTGCTGAGGGGAATGTTGTACTGCTTATCATGCTGGATGTGCCATTTTCAACATTTGAATTACTCATTTAAAAGTTACAATAATTGTGCAGGATTCTGTGTGCTACAGTGCGCATGAAATAACGTCAACCGTTCCTGTAGAGCATGAAACCTGATTGGTTAATGTGGCCAGGAAGCCAGTGTTTCAGACCAACCGGCTTGCAGCGCATCTTGAAAGTATTCACCGCTCTTTGATTGTTCCACATTTTATCCCAGGGCCTTTAACTTAACATAACATCCAGCTGTGACAGATTACAGAAATGGCATTTCTTGGTTTCCTATTTTTATAACATTTGCAAATAAACTCAATCTTTTTCCCCACATTGTTTGCATCTGGGTATTTGTGTGTAGGATTTTGAGGAAAGAGATCAACTCAATCGGTGCAACTTGGAACAACAGGCTGCAACATAAGAACATGGAGAAAACGAAGCGCTGTGAATGTTTTCCGATTGCAACGCGAGTGAGAAATAACGTTCATGACGTGGAATAAATTAAACCGCTAATAGTCAAATAACTATGTATGAATTAACAATTTGATATCAATTTTTGTGTGCATTCAAACAGAACTTTGGCCCTTAATTATATGCTCTAACCCAGCGCTGGTCTTAAGTTAACCAATCAAATCTCAGGAAATATTTGACATTATTTCATCCCTTTTTTGGTACATTGTGATCTGTATGATTCCCCTTTCTGGCCCTAATATGATGTTGAATAAGGAAAGTCGTGTGACCAAAAGCCAAGTAAACACCTACATGTATTTGTATTCTTCTCCTTTTCTCTGTACAATCTGTTGACGCGCTCCACAAGCTCCCATTTTTCACAGCAGCCGGAATAGTTGACGAAATTCCTTGCCAGGATCTCCTTCAGCTGCCTGACTGACAGGCCCTTGATGTCCCTCACGCTGGAGATGTCAGAGACGGACGCTCCGGCTCCATGGCGTGTCTGAGGACTCGTCTGAAAACCCCAAAACAAAACAAAAACATTGTTATACACAATAATGTCTGCTTTTTTCAGTTTAGAAACAATAATAATAATAAAAAAATCAGGATTTGAAATTTGTTTTTATATTGTAGCAAGTATGAATATATGGATCATCTGAGGAGTTTGTTTGTTCGCTGGAGTCGAAGTTAAGGAGCGACCCTGGTGTGGTCTCGCCCGAGTCCTGCAGGAAAACAGTGTTCGGTTGGGAAAGTGCCAGCCTTACAGAGCTGCGTCTGTAAGGCTCTCTGGTTGGTTTCTCACCTGGTTGGTTTCAGGACTTTCGCTCCTGCTGAGCGATTCCTCCAGCGTGGAAGCAGACAGCTCCGAGGCAGGCGGCGCCATGGAATCTGTTAGCGTGCGATGGATGCGAGAGAGGAGGCTGGCCGTGTTGGGGTCCTCCACCTCGTCGTCGTCGTCGTCCTCATCCTCATCGTCCTCCTCCTCGTCCTCCACCTCAAAAGCCCGATGACAGAGGACCAAATCGACCAGGTCCTCCTTCTCCCTGCAGGTGTCGGTGGAGATGCTCCGCAGCAGCAGATACTGACGCAGGTCCCTGACTGGCAGACGCATGAGCCGCGGCCGGTGGAACGCCGTGGCCTTCAGCAAATGGCAGGTGGCGCAAATGCGTAGGCTCTCCAGAACCTCGGTGCACAGCGAGCAGAAGGTCTTCTTGCAGTCGCAGCAAGTGTACTGCAGAGAGGGAAGGGAACGGCAGGCTGGGGTGACGGAGGCGAGGCAGACGAGACGTTTTCACACAGGTTTAAGTTTGACGCAGCCGTAAAATTCAGAGTCCAATGGGAGACGGAGAGAGTATGTCGACGCAAGGTGGAAACACCAAGCTGGGAAAATTTAAGACATCTGAACTGTTACCGGAAGTTAGAGCTCAGTGACTCACATGGCTTCAGTACAAAATCTTGGATTTTTAATCAAATTTAAAAAAAATTTTGTATCGCTTTCTTTTATGACTGAAAATATTTTACAAAAAGTGACTTATTCATATCGTCTCTGAGTTACACGACGGAGCATTAGGCTACCAGAATTTTTGTTTAATTACCAGAGTTTTGTCGTGATATTAGCAGAATAAAGATGCAATTTTACCAGAACGTCTTAAAATTGAGAAAAATCATTTTATTCATTTTTTTTAAGTTTCTAGAGTTATGAAGGTCTGACGAGACCAGCTCAGTCTGTGTGGCTGTTTATTTGACATATTCAGTTGTTTGCTCAATGCTAATGCGTTAAAAGATTAAATACTTTCTTATTTACAAAACCAAAACACAAGACTCTTCATTTTAAGTTTTCTATTTTTTTGTGTTGGATTCCTCATAAAAGGACAACATTATTCTTGTGTTATTACAACTTTATTCTTGTAATAGGAAAAAAAAATTGTCACCAGGCCCTAATATTCGGTCATAAATTTAAACTCTATGCTTAAGATTAGTTTGTTTTTCCAATTAGCTCACAAGGATAAATACTTTTCTTCTCCAAAACTCTAAAACCTTTTCTCCGTTTTTAAATTTATGTACTTTTTTTTTTAAATACAAGGACCCATTATGGATCCAGGCAGCGCTCCAGTGTGCACCATTAAAAAGGCAAATAACCGAACGGCGCTGCAGGACACATATGCAAAACCCTGTAACTGTCCTATTTCATGACAATCTTTAAACAAACGTTTGAGATAACAGACTGTAGCGTCACGGTTAGAAAACAAAATCTATAGGAAAATTCATGGGAAAATGAGGATGAGCCGAGACAGAAAAAGAGGGTTATATGAACGTAGACTGTCAGGGTATTAACCCTAATTCTGATCTTCTCAAAATCTCTTAAGTAACTCATTCCAGTTCTAATCTCTTACTAATCTAATCTCTTAGTTTTCAAAAAAAACTAACGCACAGTTAACATTTAGGAAATCAAAGTGTTTTGTGCAGACTTGTTAAGTTTCTACACAGCTGCAATCCATGCTAATTACCCGCAGTACATGTTTTAGATTGTTTTTGTTTCCTGCTTCAACACATTTGAGCAATTAGAACAAGGCTGGAAGCTAATATTGTCAAATATCGCAATGATGATATCAACTGTGATTAATTCAAAATCCCCTTCCATACAAGCCTGTTTGCTTTATTATCTCAACCACTCAGCAAAAGGTAGATCCAACTAACAGATTAAAAAATAAACCAACCCAGAATTTTTAGCTGTTAAACTATTGTAGTTGTCTTGGTCTTTACTTTTGTGCCGCCTATGATCCCTACCTTAACCCTGAAGTCTGAGAAGGCCTGACCACAAGCCCTACAAACAGGGCCCGGGTTCCCTGAGCTGTTCGGTGGGTACGTGGAGTATCCCGCACTGGGGGCGAACCGGAAGGGCCCGGCACCGGTACCAAACCCTGGCTGCTGGCCTCGGACGGCCCCGGTACCCATGACTTCGTTCAGCAGACCACAGCATGAAGCCCACACCGACGAAGCCCCAGCCTGGACACATGGCAACACAGTTTCATCTCATAGGTGTGTCAACTCTGAAGATGTTCTTCATAAGTGTAAGTAAGAAGCTGCTGTCCCAGCTTTGGTGTATAAACACTGCAACCACAAAAACAGCCAATGTGTTGCTTCAAGAGAATTGTTATGCATTATTACATACAGAGTGACCTTTTTTTTTTTCTTTTTTTTTTTACAAAGTAAAAAAAGAAAACAGCAATGAACAATAGCTTACTACGTCAATAACACCATAGAATAACAAAACATATGAATGAGTAAGAAATAAAAAAATCACCAAAAAGTCATTCACACATAAGCGACGCATTTTAAAGGCTAATGTAGCTCCGGCCGCTGTGATTTCCGCCGGGGCTTCCGTTACATTAGCCGCCGTTAGGTAATTGCTGCTATGGACAACAGAGACATTTTAAAAAGTGCACCTTCATTGTAGCTCCGACGTTGCTACTGAGAAAAGCCCGACACCCGGTGCAGTCATTGCAAATAGGTAGGTAGCTTATGTAGCCAAATAACAGCTAGTGACGAGGAAACGAGCCTCAGTAGTGAACTAACTCAGTACCGCTGCTATCTTCCTGCTGCTGCTGCTGCTTCTGGCTTCATTAGCAACTGTCAAACCAGCTAGAGGTGCATTAGCGCCTCCATGTGGACTAAAAGGAGAAAAATATAGTCGTTCTCTTGCATTTTTATGCGTGCCAGCGGAATACAACATGCATTATGTATCCCACCTTTGCTCAGGAATGGAAATGGATAAGTTTTAAGTTAAATTAAAAGTTGATATTTCCAGTCCAAAATGCCAAACAGTTTATTATGACCACCTTGATATGCAATATGGTGACAGTTCCTGACTGGGCTCTTTTATTTTTGACCAAGGAGCTGCAGTTTTTCACCTGCCGGGTCGACGGAAGCATCTGTTCCAGAATAATGGGGATAAATTAGAGAGGACAGACGCTTAGTGTTACATTGTCAAGATCTGCCTTAGAACAGCACAGGCTGCAGAAATTGTGTAGATTCTTAACTTTCCCCACACACTCACAATTAGCAATGCTTGTGAATTCTTCCAGTCAGGCAAGACACAGACATTGCAACTTTTTTTGCTGATAATCTGTGAAAGATTGTATTTTGACACATTTAAGACCCTTTAAATCTGAAGAAACATGTAGGTTAAGGTAAAAGAAATTTTTAATCTAAGATAATTTACACACAAATCTACCAGAAATATAATTTTGTGCTTAGCAGTATATTTGTGGTACATAGAGAACAGGTTTCAGTTCTACTAAGCAGATTTCTACTTAGGGTTTATCCAGATGGTGGGATTATTCCTCATGATAACAATGTCCTCTTTAGGAAGCAGAAAAAATGGGTCTTTCAAAAGTGTGATTCAAGTCTTCGGGTGACATGCAGTTTTTATGAGTTGACCATTTTTTGCCCAGCTGTCTTTTATTTATGAAATTAAAAAAAAAACAAAGAAAAAAAACCTCTAACCTAAAGACTTATTCTTCACAGTCTCAGTAGATTAACATACATCAGGAACATAATTCCAAAACATAACTTTACTGACAACTAAAGTAAGATCACATGTGTCATTATAACACTAAACTCAATAAGACCAGATTATAAACTAATAACAGATGAAACTTCCAAGTGCACATGCGACAAAGTAAGTTTTGTGGATTAGTGCAAAAAAAAAAAAGAAAGAAACTGGAAATACTCAAAACTGTGTGTATTTCTCAGAAAGGGAATGAGAAATACACAAGTGTTTAACAAACTGTTCCCCTGCTTTAAGTTGCAGCACAAAATAACAGGCAAAATGTCCTTAAGAAAGTTTACAGTGCATTAACATGAATTAGGCCCACTTTTATCATTTCTTAACTATGATATGGTCTGTCAAAATGTCCCACTGTTGTCCTTCAGGCCAAAACTTAATTCTTCCAGGATGTGGCCAAATCTTTGATCACATCTGTTTTTTTTTCTTTGATCTTCTGTATATGAGAAAAATAGAAAACACTGTCTCTGCTGGCACATCTTTCTCATAGCAGTCCGGCTTGCGAGTCCTTCTGTTGAAGCTTGAGAATCAGTTCAAGCAGGTTCATCTGCATCGTGAGCTCCTGCAGTCGCACATAATTGGTTCAAGAGTAGTTAGAGAAGATATAAATCTGCATCTGATGGATGTTTGACTCATTAAAAAATAATCTGTTTAGAGTGAATCAGAAAGAAATAAGAACATTTACCAGAGGATTAGTGGTGATGTAAAACCCTGGGACTCCTGCCTTCTCCAAGGTGTTCTGCTGGTCAGTCACTTTTTGGTCAATTTCTACAACAATCTTCTTATCCATCATCTTTTGCTCCTCGCGAACCCGAACTTCCAAAGCCTGAAACCCATAAGCAAAACATAATATACATAACAGTCTGGCATTCCTCAGAGTAAACATAATAACTGAGGTTTTATTTCTCACCTCAAGCTCAGTTTGCTGGCTTGTCTTGAGAAGTGAAAGGTTGTGCGGTTTGCACGACTGTAATGCGTCCTTGTGTTTCCGAACCAGATCTTGCTTGAGTGCTTAGGGGGGAAATAGAGTCTAATCACACAGGCGTAAGGATCTGATTTATAATTTTTTTATGAAAATGTGTTTTTGACTACGTTTTGTACGGCTGGTACAGACCTTGATGTTCACAGTGCAGCTTCTGCCTTTGGTTGTACAAATTCTTCTCTGTCAGATGCTGAATATCCAGGAGGCCCTGCACAATCTCATACACTGTGCCATCAATGAGGGCCAAAGCCAGGTCACTCAGCGTGTTGTAGGTCAGCCGCTGCTGGAAGGAGCTGATTGATCAATGGGGGAAAACAGAACAAGTCATAAAAGTCACGTTTAAACCTGCCTGTGTTCTGACACTAAATTACATTTACAAGTTTATTGGTAGATTTTAGTTTTGATAAATATTTTAAACAAAGTAGTAAAAGAAATTATATGGTTTTTTTTATAGGTGACAAACAACATCTAATTAAGTTAGGCGAGCTCGATTGAATTCAAGTAGTAACTTTAGTTATTCTGTAGTAAAGAAAGGATAGCATGAGGGAATAAAAACATACCTTGGTAAGTCTTTGACTAAAGTTTGCAGTTCAGATAGCAAGTAGTAATGTCTCTCCTGTAGTTTTGTTGAATCACTGTCGGTGACTACGAGATACTTATCCATGTTTTTAAACTATAAATACGACAACTGCTTGAAACGTTGGTCAAATAGATAATGGACGTTACCAAGTTCAGCTAACCCCATTTTACTGTTCATGGCTTAAACTTTAAGGAGGAACATCGCTGAAAAAATTTACAACACCATGGATATAAACTATTTTTTTTCTTACGTTACTAAAACCCGAATAATTTTACAAATCTATTTAATATACCGAAACAGACTGGTTGTTTTAACTGTATTTCTGTTTAATCTAAGAGGACCCCAAAAATAGCTGTCTGTAAACCCGCCTGTCTGTAATTGCTGAGCTTTTTCTTCTTCGATTTTTTTTGCTGCTTGGAAATCAGTGCATAAGTGTATTGTCGCCCTCTACTGGACTAGGTATGGCAACATAAACCGGAAAAAAGTTCCATGAACCTTAACTATTAAAATGAGAACTGAATGAACTTATGAATAATTTTTCCACATATCATATCTTTTGAAGTAATAAAAACTTTTTTCTTTCAACTGCTTTATTTCTTTATGTTACGTACCAATAATGAGTGTTAGATTGGTTCATGTGCACTTCATGTTTTTCTATAATTGTAACATTTTAATAATATATTATATACATCCAATTTTTGTCATTATTGTTCCTTTATTCATGTAATATTTTGATTTTTTGACTTTGTTCCTTGATGAAAGACTTGACCTCGTTCATTACCAAAAGTCCACATTTTTGTGTTGAAACCCAAAATTGTGACTTTGTAACGCATCTCATAATTGCATTTAGGGAAGACAAAAACTTGGGCTCGGGCTTTGAAAGTAAAACTTATAACTTGTTGTTAGAATTTATTTCAATATTTTCTCAGACTCAAAGTTCAACCAAAAAAAACCCCAAAAAAACGTTGGATAAAGAAAGTCACATGAAAATGTTTTCCTCAAGAATACGGACTTTCTTCAATTATAATAAGGTAACAACTATAAGTGACCATTTGAATTTCAATCTATCTTCATAACAGCGCCCTCTGGAGTCCAAAGCGCTGTCGCAGCAGCTGTTACAGACTTAGTCGCTTTCAACTTTTGGCACTCAATACAAATGGTCGACAGATGGCGCTTCATATCAAAGGACAGGAGCTTCAAATTTATTGTCTAAAATGTATTACGACTGTTACGCAGACGCTTCTACAAATAGCGTTACCTGAACTAAGTTGTAATTTTATCCCGGAAACATCAAGGAGTTTCTGACTTCGCAGAAAAAGGAGAACCACGCCTTGAGGCTTTGTAAACAAGTAATTAAACCCGTTTATTTGATTTTATTTAAAATTTTTCATCTTATTAATACTATATTTAAACCCCATAAAAAAGCTTCTCGGATTGACCGAGGCTCGCATTGTTCCCTCTGAATTATTCGGTACAGCCGTGGACTGCAGCTCGCGGCTTTAAGCGGCTCCTCTGACTGGACGGTGAAGCGCGCCTGGGTCGCGCGCTGCTGGTGGGCAGAGCGCCGTCACGAGCTGAAGGTGTCATGAAACGGAGAAAACTCACTCGCAGAAAGGCAGGGGGGCTATTTATACCAGCTCGCATGGCAACATAAGAGATACTCGGCGGATAAATAAATCACCGGAGCGAAAATGGCCAAAAACACGTCTCTTTATTTTCGGATTGTCGAGGGCAGGAACCTTCCGGCCAAAGACGTGTAAGTAATTTCTGAATGGCATGTGGCTCTGTGTTGCAGTCTTACCTGATAAAATAACCTCGGTCTAAAATTTGGTTTCCGAAGAACTCTATGTTGAGTTCTCATTTGAATAAATTCAAAGAACCACATGTGAAAAAAAACAGCAAAAAACCCCCAAAAACTATGTTTACCTGCTCGTATTGACCTGAGCATCATTAAAAAGATAAAGGAAATGTATTTTAATCAATTACTTATGCGATCATCCTGTCAACGTTTTCTCCTAATTTTCAGATCTGGGACGAGTGATCCTTACTGCATCGTTAAAGTTGACAATGAAGTTGTGGCCAGGTGAGCTCCGTCCGTTTCAATCAACGTTAACATAAGGTTTCTGTAAGGAAAAACAAGTTTTCTGCTTTACAAACATAAGCAATCTAGTCAAAATGGTCTGTTGAGTCATAATTTATTACATGCTATATTTTAGTAAGCATGTAACAAATAGTACAATGGTTACAAATGTATGTAACCCATGTGGAAGGTGTGTTCAAACGCCCACAGCATGGTCCGTTCAACACAGCTAGAGAACCTGATACTGCTCTGGCCTTTAAACACCCTTAGGTAACCATGGTGAACATGCATCAATTATTGCAGGGGGCACCTGTAAGAAAAGAAAAATACTGGGGAGATTAGAGAATACACCTTTCTACAGGTGTCTTTGAGATTTATTAATAATCTAAAAATAAAAATGAAAAAAAAAATTCAAGAATCTTAGTAAGGAAATGGGAAGTATGACTGTTGTTCCATCTGGAGTGTTGAAAACTGCTCAGTGTTTCACTGCAGGCACTCACATTATCTTTCACTTGCTGTGTTACTGGGCCGTTGACTCTTGAGTGTGATTTCCAAGGATGATGAGCCTGGTAGATTGTGCTGGGAAACAACAGATACACAAAACTCTTTCTATGCTCATTATGACACAGTGTTTTTTTCCCCAGGCTGTGTTAACATTTTGTTTTAATTAGTGACCATCTATAGGGCTTCTGACTTTTTCCCCAAATAGTTTGAATGCTCTCAAAATCGCACAAAAGTAATCCAGTTTAAAAATAATTAGAAAAGAAATTATTAGACTTATCTGATTAATACCTGAGTGTGTGTGACTCCAAGATGTGAACTATTCAGCATCTGAAATCTTAGTCACAGGCTGATGGTCGCAAACATTGATCTGCAATAAATACAACAAATCTTTTTATTAGCAGGCAATCATTATGCAGTGTCAGCTTTAAGCTTAAGACTATTCCTAGTAGAACAGCTTCCATTTTTGACCAAAGCTGTTTTGACTTGGGCCGGGGGTCTCTTAGCTGTTGACAGTTTGCATCAAATTAACACGTCATTATTAGGACATATAACTTTGTTGTTATATATTATATGTTGTGTGATGCCACATGTCATTACTAGTTAGTGTAATTTCAAATCTTTTTGTTGCACCTCCTTGTTATGTTGTCTCACAAAAAATATACATACCCTTTGAATTTTTGAACATTTTGTCACATTACAGCTCCAAACTTATCCTTCTGTTTCTCAGCGCTTAGATTCACGCTTCTAACAGCTGAATAGATCAGCTAACCACCACATGGTCCTTGTCATGAAGTGACTTGTCCCTGTATTGTAACGCTCTCATCTTTTTAGTTCTGTCAGATCCTTTATCCAGCTTTGCTTGCACCTTAGTTTTTCCCCTCAAATTATTTCTTGTTTATGAAATACAAGTCAACTCATGTTGTTTTTGTGGGGTTTTTTGGAGATTTTGCCTCATTCCTTTAATAAAGACATTTTAAAGGTTTTCCACAAATTCTTATCAGTTGGGTCCACTACAGTCATAATTATGACAGAACTAGTTTAGAAAACAATATCATAAGTTTCAAAAAACATGTGGAGCATTGTCTGTTATCTGAAAATAGAAAAACTATGGGGCATTCCGTACTACTAAGATATGTCACCGTGAACCTGAACTGAAAGACTGAATAGGAAGAATATTACTTAGTGAAGCAGCCAAGGCAGCTGAGAGCCACAGAGATCCACGCAGAATCTGACAGGAAAACTACGGGTTGTGCTCTCATTCTGCCACTTCATGGATACTTTACGTCAGCAGTGGCATTGAAGGTGGTTAAAGTTAGTGGGAAAATAGATTAAAAGACAGAGCAATCCTTGAAGAATACTTGTCAAAGGCTGTAAATGACATGAAACTCTGATCAAGGCTCACTTTTTATGGAGTCGCTTAGATCAAATATCAATATTTGTCAAGACTTTCAGAGCCTCAAGTAGACCAACACTATTTTACATTGGTCTATCAGATTAAATCAAAATAAAATATATAGTCTTGTTGTATAACTGTCTCATGAAGAAGATGATCAGGGTTCTCAATCATGTTCTTTATTTTATGAAGGCTCTTTCTTTGCACAATATGTAGTCCCTAGAATATCTTTCTGAAAATAGACTCTAAGAAGGTAAACTATCTAAACCTAAGTTCACGGCTCTGTTTCTTCTACCCCGATAATTCAAGACATAAGAGATTGCACTCTCCACAACAGACTTGTAAAAGAGATGCACTGACGGACCGAAGCTTTCTCAACAAGTATTTACCATAAGACCTTCTTCATCCCTGACCACTTGGCTCTAATATGGTTCTGTTAGAGCTTCCTCTCTGGCTTCTTCATGTATGCTTTCTTATTTTCTCTAATCTTGACTTTACGTTGCTTCTGTATGCTCCTCAATAGTCCCCCATCTCCCTTCCTGAAAGCTCTTTTTTTAGCAGTTCCTTCAGGTCACTGTTAGTCAAGTGTTTGTTATTGGAGAAGCATTTCTCTTTGCTGGCTGGCATGATGCTGTCCATGCAGAAGTTTAGAGTCGGTCACACACTCGGTAATGACCTTGATTTCATCTCCACATGACTGGAACCTCAGTCTGCAGCCTCAAAGCAACCCAATAAGACGTCTTCAGCCTCATGTGATCATTTTCTCATAGTTCTTTGTTACAGGCTAAGCAAGGGATTTATATTTAAGACAAGAAGGCTATCTGACTTTGTCCAGTGAGGTTTGTGGATCCTCAAAGAGCAATTAGGGGCATTTGCAGATTTATGGATCTCTAACTTTTGCATAAAACAAAATCATATGTTTTGCTTTCTGCGGTAGAGGCCCTGACAAAATGTGGAAACTTCGGAAATGTAGCAGAGAATGAAGCGTGATTAAAATCTCCAGATATTTCCACAAAAAGCACTGGAGTGTTGTGTCTGTAGCTTAGCAACATCTGAACTGATCATATCACTTGCATTCTCTGCAATAGCTGATGGTGAGATTTAAGTGGTTTCCAAAATCAAACTTTTGAACTCTCTTGGTGAACAATATGAACAAAATATTACCACTAACAGTTTGCTACCTGGGCTGCAGAGACAACACTTCACAGTAAAATGTCCTGGATTACAATATCCATTGTTGACGATCACTGCTAATCCTCCTCCGTTGCTTTTGCCGCCTCTCTTTAAATCTCTACCTGCTCATATTGTGAGGACGATCGACAGAGAGACATTGGAGTTGGTCTTGATCCTGCAACTATGTCTCAATGAACCACATAATGCTGCTTTCCATATACTCTGGCTGGAGTTCACCCAACTTGTTTGCAAACAGTTGCCAAAAGATGGCTTGAACTCCCTCCTTTTTTCTCTACTCTTTGCTCCTGACACCTTCGTTTCGACTAATCTGAAATGTGTTTCTGCAGTTAAGGTATTATTTCAGTTTTTGTAGTGTTACTTAGCTGCTCGTGATTGTAAACCTCCTTGTTGCTATGGTTACAAATGTCGAAAAGTAAAAAGTATCACCAGAAATCTTTTCAGCTGCACACCATCCAGTACAAGAGAGAATAATTGTCCAAAAACATTCTAGAAGAGGTAAAACGTGAAAAGGGAATGAATGGGAAAAGGTATGAGGAGTATGTATAGTTCTGTAAAGCACTGTAGACATTAGAGGTGCATCATTCAGGCATTAATTTAAAAACGAACTCGACCAAACGTGTTGGACGTCTCTTTCCAGAACCGCTACAGTGTGGAAGAATCTCAACCCATTCTGGGGTGAAGAATACACGCTGCACCTCCCAATGGGGTTTCATTCACTGTCGTTCCTCGTGATGGACGAAGACACGATTGGGTAAGAAGGTTTGGAACGTCTTCATTCTTAAACATCCTAGTATCAGGCAGCGGCTGGCATTTACAGCCCTCATTATTTAACTTGGCTCATGAACTGAACTTCAAGTTCAGCTCAACTGTTTTGGGAAAACAAACAAAAATGACAGCCAAGCTTTGAATAGACAAGCATCATCAGACAGATGGTTGCCCAGATCAAGTTGCTTTTTTTTATTTTAGAATACTAGGACTGCAGTCGTTTCTATTTGCGGCTTCATCAGAATGTCAATGCAGTTGTATTTACCTGGTAATCTGTTTGTTTTATTCTACTCTGCAGACACGATGATGTTATTGGAAAGATCACGCTAAGCAAAGAAGCCATTGGATCTCAAGCTAAAGGTATGACCGATGACAAAATAAACTTCATGTTGAAAACATGACCGGAGGTCAAAAGTTAAACATACACGGATTTCCCAAGACACCGAACAGTCAAATGTCCGTTTTTAGTCTGGGAATGTTTTTTTGGTGTTCTCTCACATGTTAAACATGATTCATTTGTGCTAATTAATCACTTTTTGGAATATTTGCCTACCACAAACTTATTAGGATTTTTTTTTTTTGTGATGTGTTCCTGCTGCTCATATGCGTAAACCCTGGGATTATTCATCGTGCATCATAAACCAGGAAGACAGCCAATGCATTTCAAACAGCCTTACACCATAAAATGCCTGGTTCCCTCGCAGGAAAGCTTCCCTTTCAGCTCCCAGTGTTTACCCAGCGTCAACTGTTACACCTTCTGCAATGTCTTGGCCAAACATATGGCGTATAACGCATGAAGCGCTTTGATAGTGCAGTGGCTTCACTCTAATACCGGAGGAGTTTATCATGTTATGTTTGCTGCATACAGATACGGTGCTTGTGAGAACCACCTGGCACGGCCTTCATTCCAGTGATTCATGACTACATGATGGTATTGAGTCACTGACTCCCTCGCAGGATTTTTCTCACAGCCTGGCCTTGATTTTATAGTTTTTTTTCACAGGTTTGATGTTTGTTTGATGTTTCTGAAAAACTGAAATACAATCTAAACACAGCCACAAAGCTTGCAGGAGAGTTAGAGTCGGCAGGAGTACAGGAGTGCATTCAGGTCTGCACCCACTTGTGCTGTTTCTTTCTTCCTTTCTTTCCTCCTTTCGTTCTTTCTTGTTTCCTTCCATCATCCCACATACCCCAGTCAGGCATAACATTATGACCACTGACAGGTGAAACAAATGCAAGTGAAGATCAACATGGACTAGGACTCCGTCTGAGTGGCTCTTTTATGTCTCGGACAGGCTGATGAGTTAGATAAGGCTTTGTGGGAAAAGATGTAAAACAAGTTCTGGAACAAGATTCTTTACAGGGATGACACTATTTTCTTTGAAACTTGTATCTGAAATGAAAAGGAATGAAGAACAGATCCCTTGAAGTGCTTTTATGTTTATTTAGTCTAGGTTTTGTGACTTAGACTAACCTGATTGTAGTTTTCTAATCTGACTGGTTAATGAGGCGTCATCTCTGGAAAGCAGTCTAAAAGAATATTCCCAAATCTGTAATCTGAACGGTGTTGCTTCCTCATATCTAACATTTTCTAATCCGCCTTGCTGTTACAAATCCTGTTTTCTTTTTCTTTTACATGGAGCATAGGAAGACAAATGGTCTGTCAAAACCTAGTGTCACAATAACTCCTACTGGAACACATAAATACATAAATAAGCCAATATTATTCAGTGCCTATAGCAAAAGGGTCAATCTCCCTTCATCTTGGAAAAAATGTGGACACTCTATGCCACCAGGACAACAAATTGGCCTTCATGGATTAATGTTGAAAGCCATTCTTGAAGAAAAGTTATAAGAAGAGTGCCATTTGTGGTATAATGAAATCTGTGCAGAGGACGCCAGCAAACAGTCTTAAAAAGATGCTACGGTCAGATGAGACCAAAACTGGTTTTCTTTGGCTTGCTTTCAAAACGCTATGTGTGGGAGAAGATTTTAAGACATCCACTCTAAACATGGTGACGGCAGTATCATGCTGTGGAAATACTTTGAAGACTGGACAGTCATTTTTGTTTCTACAGGTACAAAGCTTCAAGAAACTTAAAATAATAACAATAAAATACAAATTAAAAAAAATAATAAATGGTAACATTTTGCTGTAAATGTACAAATAGGCACTACTTTCTCTCCATCTACCATTTTAAATCCCTGTGTTTACTGTGACATAAGACAATACGAAAGTTCAAAGAGTCTTCATACTTTAACAATTTGACTGAAGATCTGTTTGTTTACCACCCACTACTGTCAGCCCATGTTAATAAATAACATTGTCTGTCTGTGTGGTCTTCACAGGGCTTGATAGCTGGATGAACCTGACTAGGGTTGACCCCGATGAGGAAGTTCAAGGAGAGATCCACCTGAGTCTGGAACTCCTGAAAGATACAGTGAAGAGCAGCCTGCGGTGTCAGGTCATTGAAGCCAGGTAAAATAAAAAAACTAGTCACTGCTCGCGTGGGGAGCAGAAACTCAAATGAGCAAGAATGGCCCACGTAGTTTAGGAGCAAATTTGTCATAAAATAAAGAATAGAAATAATTTAGAAACAAATGTTCATACCATCTTTAACATAGTTGAATTTCTAGGGCAAAGTGTCTTATCGCACCATAACTTTCTGCGATGAAACCTTCTCTCTATCACTTCCTTCTGAGTCACACTGCCTCTGTCACCCCACTCAGTGCCCCATCTGCCTGTCCCAATCTCTCAGCCACCGATCAGTCTGCCAATCACAATTTGACACTGGTTTTCAACAAAGCCGAGACAGCTCTTAGTTTAACCAAAAAAGAAAGTAATACCAAGATGAAGCTTTTATGATCTGTATAAAATCAGGGGTTAGATTGAGAGTTGTTTTCACTGCTGATACCCACAGGGACTTGGCACCGAGAGACATTTCTGGAACATCGGATCCTTTTGGAAGAATTATTTTCAACAACCACAGTGCGGAGACCTCGGTGAGCTCTATGACCTCTGTAACCTGTGCAGCATTCAAGAGATTCACAGAGTAAAAAGGTGGTTTTTTTGTAAATAGTGGCTTACTAAGATGCTATGGTATGTCATAAGCATCTTAGACAGTAAGGCAGATGTAGAGATAGTTATAGATATTTTGATTTTCATTTAGCTTTGTTTATTTTGTATATGTATCCTTTGTTGCATCTTAAGCCTACAGCATATTCCATTAACTATTGAGACAGTTAGGATTGGCTTCATAACGTTGTCAAACATAGTTAATAATGTAACTATCTTTGGTGACAGAGCAGCTATGTTGGAAGTTTTATTTTTTATTCTGTACGTTCTTTTATGCATAATTTTCATGCTGGGATCTCTTACCTTTTTTTGATGTCTGGGTGTAGATTATCAAGAAGACCCGGTTCCCTCACTGGGGGGAAACCTTAGAGCTGGAGCTGGACGCAGAGGAGCTGAATGAGGAGGGGACTGTGATCATGGAGGTCTGGGACTGGGACATGGTGGGAAAAAACGACTTTCTGGGAAAGGTCAGGGCCGCTGTCAATCGATGCAGGTTGCTGAATCCATAGCTACTGAACCTTGTTCAATTTTAAGGCATCGCAACTGCAACTCTCAGTGTGTTTTATCTGGATTGTGTGAGGACCATGCTTGGCAACGTCTCTTTGCAACAGGTTAAAGTTTGGTGTTCTGTTCTGAGCTAAGGAAGCTCTATGAATATGTTGGAGGCGTCTGCATCATGTTCATAACTGAGAGTAGGTCTTGCTGGTCTGTGCAGTTAAACAACCATAGCACTTCAGTAGCAAATTGTGCACTTGATAACACATTAAGACTGACATAATTTTGTAATGTGGGAATTGATTAGGTTTCTTTGTTGCTGACTCTCCCGAGTTCACTAGGTGGCATACTTTAATCCACAAGGGTTATGGTGTATATATCATGATTATTGTGAGTATTATCTTAATACTGATGGACCAATAATAAGATGCTATTGCCTATTGTTCTGCTAGTTTCCTGCGAGTCTTGATCCTAACTAGTCTTCTTCTCTAACAGTTTTTTTCCAACCCTGTTTTTAGTTTCCTTGTTTTTTATTCTTATCAGATTTTTACATGTAAACATTATGCATCATTTTCCTTTCACTACAATTATGCACCACTGTTGGTGTATCCCACAACATCCCACACTGAAATTTCTCGTTGTAACATGATACAATGTTTAAACTTCTCAACACAAAACTACCATGTGTGATCTTGGCCGATGTAGCGTCCTTGTTTATTCTCCTACTCCACAGGTGGAAATCCCTTTTGCTTCTTTGCACAAGACACCTGTGTTAGAGGGCTGGTTTCGTTTGCTGCCCCTGGGAAACAATGAAGCTGATGCTAGGTGAGGATTATGGGTGTGCTTGTTTGTGCAATGATGCAATTTTGTGTATTTATACACCTCAAATGTATTTTGCTCGTAGTTTTTCTTCTTTCAATGCACAGGAGGACAGGCAGTTGCTCACCTCTGTGCTCCCTTTCATGCATTTAAATGAAGAGTAACGGGGAGGGCAAAGGCCTCTGACAGCATCTGTTTCTTGAGATAATTTTAGAACAAAGGGCAGAATGAAATGCAAAATAGATGTCATATTAGGTGAATTTCACAGGCTAATTAGGAACCATCACATGCTGCTTGGTGCAGTTATGATAAAAAAAGGCTTTGCTCTGTATTACAATATATTAAATGTCTTAGTGCAAGAAATTCAACCAATTCCTAAACTGATCCTTTTGTCATCATTGGTTTCTAGTGGCAAGCTGGGAGCTCTGCGCCTGAAGGTCCGTCTGGTGGAGGACCGGATCCTGCCGTCTACGTACTACCAGCCACTTATTGAACTTCTGGTTGAGTCGGTAATCTCCCCCGCAGAGGTCAGCATCGTAGCTCGTCCTCACTACGGATGCTCATTCGTTCACCTTCATCATGACCACAGAGAATGCTCCATGCGTTACATCTCTTCCGTCTATCTGTTTTCCAAAGGCGTGTTGTTCCTCAAGGTGTGACGAGGGTCTTTCTTTGAACAGGTGGAGGACAGCAGCGCCCTGACCATGCTGGAGGAGGTGACCACGGTGGAGAGCAGGCAGGATGTCGCGATGACTCTTGTGAAGATCTACCTGGGGCAGGGGCTGGTGGTGCCGTTCCTTGATTACCTTAACACCAGAGAGGTCAATCACACAAGTAAGGACAAACGGGTTTGAAAATATTAGGAATCTAGAATGAGCATTGACGTTAAATAGTTTACTTGTAAATAAAGGCAAACTGTGTTGTCCTCTAAGAAAGGGAATGCTTTTTCTGTCTGTGTTTCATGTGTGAAATGTGTCTCAACATCAATTTCAATGTAGTTTTATAATGACAATAAAAATTCTTGATCTTGATCTTGAACTGAATTTTCAGACGTCAAGGTTTAAGCTCTAAACACGTCACAGACTGTGCTGGACACAATTGTCAGTTTATTAGTAAATATCCTTTGAATGCATTCATCTTGTATTGCAGTAGCATAAACTAACACTGAAAAATATATAGAGAATAAAGAAACTATCATTAATACAATCACCAGCGACAAGAGTTTTGGAAGTTCTTTAAAATACATGTTAAGATACGGAAATTAAATATATATACATTTTTATTTTATTCACTTGGTAGAAACTTCTAATTAGTAATCCCCGACTTCCTGTTTCCCGGAGTAAAAATATGCAGTAAAACAGAGTTTCATTCGTGATTCATTTTGATTTGAAGTCTATGGTGTTTTATACTTTGTTCACTCATTAGTTTCTGATTCTTTGCTATGTCTGTTCTGTTCTTTATTGGTTTAAGTTTCTCTTTGTTTAGTACGATCCCCTCATGTCCTGTCTGGATCCCTGTGTGTTTATTTCTGTCTTAATTAGTCATTTTCCCTCAAGTCCTTGGTTCAGATCCACACCCTGCTGCAGTGTAGATAGTTAATTGAGTTCCCATGTCACGAATCACCTACTGTACCCAGCAGCTTTAGAGTAAGTCAGTCAGCTCCCATTCCTCCTCATCTGCTCTGTTGGTTTTCCACTCCAGTTTTTCTGTGTTCTTGTTGCTCACATGTTTTCTGTCCCAGCTGTCCCATCATATGTTCTCTAGTTCTACACCTGCCTGTTCATTGGATTGCAGGTTCTCTTGATTAAATAATCATGTTCAGTTCTGTGTTTGGGTCATATGTCAAAGCAGAACATGAAGCTACTGTATCTTCTGGTCGACTAGAGAAGGACGCCAGGAAAAAGCCTGACCAGTTCTACCATCACAAATGTAAACATGTGCAGTTAAAATGGTTAAAATTGATTTTTTTTTACAACAAACATCTTAGTTTGTTAAAGAAAATAATTAATATATAGAAATTAAGTATGGTGAAGGATCTGTGATGCTGTGGTCTGGGAACCTTACTCTGTTTTTAACTTAATGAAATATCAAGAAATTTTAAAAAAGTAAAAAAGTTTGACTCTACCAATGCACTGAAAATGAGTTGTCATTTGGTCTTTCTGTATTTTCCATCTATGTGAAACATTACAGGAAAAGACAAAGTGCTGTTCTATGAGGGGGAAAAATGAAACATTTTCCTATTAATCAAAAGTTGAATGTTTCAACTTTTGAAATACAATCCAAAAGATTACAAAAAAGTATTACAAATATCAATGTGGACTCAGGCTACTGCAGCAAAAGATGAATTCATTTTGATGGTCTGCCAGTAAACGAGCTCAACAATTTACCTCGACTCGTCCAAATCGTTGTCGTAAACATGTTAGTTTATCAGTCGCAGACTGAAACCTGCCAGCTTGCTGCTATTACCTCTGGCTCCTGAGACTCTCTAAAGGTTGCTGCTGTTTTAAGTCAGAATTGACATCAAGGTCTCTGAACACCACAGCTATTGTCTGCGCGTGGGCAGTAAAAGCCCACCGGCACTATATTTACCACCCTGATGGCGATTATTTACTCACCCCAAGTCATTTCATGGCTTGTCCGGGGTCTGGATTAGTCATGTTTTTTTTTCCTCCACACTGAAAGCCCCCACCAGAGATAATTCACACAGAGTTGTGCTCGGATTTCAAGCTCCGTCGGTGTAGTTCGAGATAATAAGTGTAGTACCCAAGTTTCCATAGCAACTGCACATGATCCAACTGGTAACTGCTTGATCAGGAATAGATGCTGCGAACAGGCGGGCATTAAAATTAGGAGCATAGGGCAAGGCAAGGAAAGCATATTGTACGTCCTCTGCGTGGGAGTGAAATCCGTCCTGCCAGCCCTGGAGGTGCCAATGTTTCACCTGACAACACAGTCTTGTCACCAGGGGCGTTTTTTACTACCACCACTTAAGAGGATTTACAGTGATGAAGCAGCAAAGTCGGGCTGCTCTCGTTTTTGACTGGGCTGTTTTATTTGTGAGCAGTATTGGGTGATTAAGCTGCAACAAAACGAATATTCTAGAAATGTCTGCAGAAAATATAGAAGCGGTGTGTGATTTGCTTACAGCTTGATATAATCCTTCAAGTTCAAAGGTTGTAATCAAACCCAGTTAATGCTGAGGGATTTTAAGTGTTAATAGTTTCAATACAGCACTGAAGATTTAGACCTCAAAAATTATGAGCAATGAGCAAAATAAAATTTAAATACCTTTAAATGATTTAAATGCAGCTACTGTGCATCACTCATTCAGTTGTCTATCGCTTTAATTTGGACATTTTCTTTGTTTTGTTTCCACAGCTGATCCAAACACCTTATTTCGCTCCAACTCTCTCGCCTCCAAAGCCATGGAACAGTTCATGAAGGTGTGACAAACTATGTTATTTTATTGATGCAAGAGTAAGTGGGGTTTTTTTTCTGAACGCATGATTTGTTTATGACTAACCCACTTCTGTCCCTGTTTGCAGTTATTGCATTTCCTGTCTCAGTTACAGTGCCTTACAAAAGTCTTAATTCTCCTTTTTACACATTTTTTACACATTTTGTGAAGGTACAATTGGCAAAATTCCATTTCTACCTGAAACAGACCCTCACTGTAGCACACGGTGATGCACATGGTGATGCTTTTCTTCTGCAGGTAGAATTGATGAGTGGATGCATGTAACTACATGCAAGGCAATCCTGAAAGAAAACCTGTTGAGGCAGAAGGACAGTGACCTTTAACATACAGCCAGAGCTGCATTAACATGGTTTTCAAATTTGGTCTTCGTTTCTAGATGACATCCAAGTCCCACTGAGCTTCTATAATTTTGCAAAAGGAACAAAAAAAATGAGAGTTTCTTGTTGTGTCGTGACCCAATTAGAAAAAAAGCTCGAGAGGTTTTAATGCTGTTGCAGGGCACTTTACTGCAAATGCACATCTAATGCGTCTGACTGTATGCGGTTAACTTTCTGCACTGTGGAGAATTTGGAGGACTTTTACACATTTTGAAGCCAAACCCTGTTCCAGTGATGTAAATGAGGTACTCTGATTAAACGATGCTGTCTTGCTGCCAGGCCGTTGGCATGCTGTATCTGCATGAAGTGTTGAAACCCATCATCAATCGCATCTTTGATGAGAGGAAGTACATTGAGCTGGACCCGTGTAAGATTGACCTGAACCGCACAAGGTAAAACAGACCTGCCGCAAACATCATGTTGGATCACACCGCTAATGCAAAAAAATCAGATTCTGGTCTAAATAACATTCTGCAGGACAGGTTCAGAGATGATTTCAAGCCGCAGATTTATGTGTGCAGCTGCTGAACAGCTCAAGTTGAAAATCTGCTGCAAGAGGTTGAGAGCAAGACATGCATACAAGAAAATAAAAAGAAATAATTTTAAAAAAAATAAAAGAATTTAAAAACGGGGAGGGTTTGTTGCTTGGCAACAACCATGAGCCCCCTGAGATGTGTCTCTATTTCTGACATGGAGAGAGAGGGACAGAGAGAGAGATCCAGGGTGTAACATCCTTTGAGTCTGCACTGGAAATGCCTATCCTAATCTTTTTCCCCTATTTTCCCTCCCACTGAATGTATCCCTTTTGACATTCTCAGTCTAACACAAAGTATCTGTGTTCCTCTGTCCAATCTGCACAATATCAGTGTCTTAAATTTATGCAGAGCACATTTATCATAATTATCCAGAGTAGGGAGGCTACCACTTGTGTGTAGAGTGGATAAAAGCAGCTTAGTTCTTACATGTTGCAAGTAAATGTAAGCACAAAATGACTCTGGCTGTTAACTGTGTTCCCAAATCTGGCCTTTGTGCCTGAAGACGGATTTCGTTTAAGAGCGGCGTGTCAGAGGCAGAGGTTCGGGACTTCAGCGTGGAGATGCTACAGACGTATTTAACCAGCATCATCGAATCCATCGTCAGCTCTGTCGATCAGTGTCCTTCGGTCATGAGAGTGGCCTTCAAACAGCTGCACAAGAGAGTGGAGGAACAATTCACAGAGCCGGAGAATGAGGTCAGTGTCGAGCCCGACGCCTGAAAAACTGGGAAAGATCCTCTGGGAAATCCTTCTCAGTTCACGAAATTTTCTTTGAAACTCACTTTAATTCGAACAGGATGTGAAATACCTCGCCATCAGCGGGTTCTTCTTCCTGCGTTTCTTTGCCCCTGCCATCCTGACGCCTAAGCTGTTCCAGCTGAGAGACCAGCACGCTGACACCCGTACGAGCAGGACGCTGTTGCTGCTCGCCAAGGTACGACATACGGACAGACGTGGGCGTTTTTAGTACAAAACAAAAGGTGAATCGTTGTACGTCCCAGACGGCTGCATAATTATCATGTTGATAATTATTCCAACCATGGGGTCAGTGTTAAGGCTTAATATGTCTCAGTTCCTCTCATTTTTACATTGAGTCATACTAAAACCAAAAGCTTCAATGTGTTTTATTTGGATTGTATCTGATAGACCAACATAAAGTAGAAGAAAAATATAGACAGTGTTCCTCCTAATTTAAATTTTATTTTTTACAAGGAACAATCTCAAAATATACCCTAAAGGAGGGAAGTAATTAACATTAGATTTCACCTGTGTGTCGTTTCGTCTGAGGCCTCAGAGGCCTTTTTAAAAAAAATGTTAGTAAACAACACCAGGAAGTTGTAGAGAAGCTTAAAGTCCAGTTTAGTTTATAAAAAAATAACCATTTATTTAAACGGCCCACAGAGCACAAAGCACCATCTGAATACAGAAAGAGTATGACACAACCACAAACACCAATCATCACTGCAAATCAACTTGACACCACATGCAAAGTGAAACACGGTGGTGGCAGTAACATCCTGCGGGGGGGATGCTTTTCTTCAGGAATGGCAGAGAAACTGAGTTAATGTGAATCTGGATGAATCTGGATTAACTACAAAGGACTAAAGATGGAAGAAAAATGTCTAGAGGCTCCGATTGACTTTGCACTTTTTTGAAAGAAGAAGCAAAAACTCCACATGTGTGACGGTTGTGGAGCAGTGGCTGCTGTGACTACTGCTCACAATTTACTGATTCGAGAGACTGAATAAAAAAAATGCACTTCACACTTCCACTTTGTGCTAGTCTATCACATAAAATCCCCAAACCTTGCATTAAAGATTGCGATTGTAATGTATAGAAAAGCTCAGGGGGTGTGAATACTTGACACAAGGCGCCAAACGAAAACTGATGATTACGCAAAACACAGGCTGCCGTTCCAGCAATGACGCAGTGAGCAGAGGGTTTCGCTTCTTCACAACGGTTTAAAAATACAGCATCACATATAGATTGTGTGACAGATTAGACAGACCAGTGCAAGAAAGCCATTAGCAGACTGTGACAGAAAGCTAACCACACCTTGAAACGGCAATGACCCACCAGTGCCGCTCGAATCAACACCCACCATATCTTTAAAAATAGCGACCGCATGTCACGATCACTTGCTAGTTGTTGAGACCTCACATTCTCTCCAGCGCACGGCTCTGCAGTTGCTGTCCATGGTGCTGGAAGGCGGTTGCCATGAATCCGCTACAGAGTCGGCGAGCGGCTATTTTTACCCCCTGTATGTGCAGCAACCGGCCCGCGGTTCAAAGTGGAGCATCACAGAGGGCCGTAGCGATGGGGGCTTCCTTCTCCCCCCTTAACTAACCCCCTACTGGGGCCGGGTGGAGGCCACACAAAGAGCCTCACAGCACGCTTTGGCCCTCAGGGACCCTTCTGATCTTTGACTTTGAGACCTGCTGTCGGTGGGCGGATCTCTGACATGATGAAAGATATCAGTGGAAGAGCACATGACGTGTGTTTATGGTCCCCCAGGCGCTGCAGAGTGTGGGCAACCTGGGCCTTCAGCTGGGTCACGGGAAGGAGCAGTGGATGTCACCTCTTCATCCCATCATCCTCAGCAGTGTGGCCTCCGTCAAGGACTTCCTGGACAAGCTGATCGACGTGGATCACGACATCGGTAAGGCAGACGACACTGAGCGCTCCACCGAACCTGTAATCAGCCAGCAGGAGGCCAGCTGTCGGAGGGATCTGATATGAGCGCTATACTGTTGCTCTGTGGTGAAATATTCATAACTAGCTGGAAGTCTGGAAAAGGGATAACACTTGTACACACAACACTGGATATGCAGCATGGCCTTGAAAACACTCCCTCAGCCCCCCACCCTTCTGAAATATTGTATTTCACACCCTCCCTCTTTTTCTCTCCAGTGCCAGTTTGACATCTAGTGCTCTTCAGGTGGAGATTTTTACAGATCAGGACCCTCGTTATTCTCGTAATGAGGCTTTCCTTTTGTAGATTCAGGTGCCACCGCCTTAACAGGGGATCACGGTAGAAATAACTGTCACCAAACAATTAGATCTTATCCGTTTTACAGCGTAGGGATCCCTTGTGCCTGTCAGGTTGAACGTAGTGTTTTCTTCTCCCCGCCGCAGTGTCTTCGGTGCCTCAGAGGGCCGTGTTCATGCCTTCAGTGACGGTCAAGGAGGGGTATCTCCACAAACACAAAGCAGAGGGACCCCAGCTGCTGTCCCGCTTTGCCTTCAAGAAACGCTACTTCTGGCTGACCAGCGAGACCTTGTCCTATGCCAAGACCTCTGATTGGCAGGTTGGTTTATTCTGCTGACATTCAGTGCCTTTCAAAACTATTCATTTCTCTCAGGCTATCATCTATTTTGTCACGTCACAATCAAAAACCTCGTTACATTGGAACTGTGAAGTGGAAGGAAGCGTGATGCGTTGATTTCAAACTTTTATGCAAAGACAAATTTGACAAAAACGTCTAGAGACTGAGATCAGCTCTGCTGCAGGACAATGACCCTGAATGTGCAGCCAGTGGAAAGATCTAAATTAAAATATATTCATGTGTTAGAGACTTTGACTGAGCTGTTTTGCAGAATAACACTGGAAAAAACGCTCAAGACCTGCAGCTGTAAAATTCTCAGGGTTGTTGAATACATTTAAACAACATATTTTCATATTTTTTAGTTGGAACAAACAATATACATAAATGCGCATGAAAAATACACATACAGCTTTGTGATTGCACCATGACAAAACGTGGAAATGCTCAAGGGGTATGAATACTTCTGGAAGACTGTGCCGTTTGTACAGGCATTTGTGCTGCGAGTTGTTTCTGAATCCATCTGTTGTTTTGATTGTTTTTATGTAAAAGTTTTTTCTTTCTATCTTTCTGTCTTTCTTTCTTTTTAAATCGGACTTCCAGAGGAGCCGTGAACAGCAGCGGGAAGAGAGCGTTATTTCTCCAAGTCTTTTACTGTGACGCCTGGACCAATTAGCAATAAAACAATTATTATTTCTCCTCCGCCAGATGAAAGACAAGTGAAACCGAGTAATTGATTTTGGAAGCTGGCTGGCCGTCTTGTCATGAATTACTCACAGGTTGCGGCTTTGAACAGAGATTTATCAGCGCGGAGGAAACGAGAAAATGGGGAAACCTTTTAGTCAGCCCCGTCGTGTTTTGATGTATTTGTGAGATCATCATTAGAGTTATTACCATGCGGAGTCTAACCTTGTAATAATGATCTCCTCTTATTTATTGTCCAGAGGCTGCAAGAGAGAGAGAAAAAGAGAGAGGGACGGAGGGAGAAACATGGCTGAGGAACAGCCCCTTAAAAAGCGCTCTCTTTGAGCCGGTCCCCCCGCTTTGTGTGACCAGAATAAAAGGCTAGGTTTAATTGAAGGCTCTGGATATTCATGCTAACATTGCAAATCAGATTGCAGACAATGTCCTGGCCCCTTCCCTCCACAATCTGAACACTCCATCCATCCTCAGTGAGGCCAGCTCCCGTCTGAAACGGCTGATTTACACTTAAAAGTAGCCTTCACTGCCACATTGATGTCATCTTCAAATCTTTTATTTTTACTTTTTATTCTTTTATAGCTTTACTCCTCGTGAAATATACACACTCTGCCGTTATTAGTTTCTCGTCTTGATGTGCCAGCTTTGGTTAAGGTAAACCAAAAACTGAAAGGAGTGACGTATCATTGCTGGTGTGCGCTAATCTTTGGATGAACTGTTGCAGGTTCGCTCCTCCATACCGATTCAGCGTGTGTGTGCCGTGGAGAGGGTGGACGAAAACGCCTTCCAGCAGCAGAATGTAATGCAGGTCATTACACAGGACAACGATGGGAAGCTGAACACCATGTACATCCAGTGCAAGGTGCGCTAGTTCTTTCGATAACCAGTCACCATCTGATTCATGACCTTTTTTTTGCCATTTGTCAGTGTGCAATTCAACACAAAATCCAGTCACATTTGTGCCTTGTTTTCCCTCTAACCAATGTTTCTTTTTCTCCCGTCATGATGTTTGTGTCTCAGCAGAACGTGAATGAGTTGAACCAGTGGCTGTCTGCAATAAGGAAAGTCAGCATCTACAACGAGCGCATGCTGCCTTCTTTTCACCCGGGCGTCCATCGCAGCGGCAAGTGGACCTGCTGCCTGCAGGCGGACCGAGCTGGTGAATCACGATTCTGAGAGGACTGGGGATGGGATTTGTCCACCCGCTTTCTTGTGCTGACTGCAAAATTATCCATACGCCTTGAACTTTTTCCACATTTCCTCTCATCTAAATCTCAAACCTTAATGTTTTTTTTAATTGAGATTGAATGAGCAATTCTTGTAGAGCTAGCACAAGTGGCATATTATTGGAGGGTGGATTAAAAGAAAAATACTTTTTTTAAAAATTACAAATAACAAAATTGGTTATTTTCCTATGTCCCCTGTATGGCTTGTGGTAAACTGAAAATAGGACTTCTTAAAACAATCGCTTCTTCTTCTTCTCCTTTTCCATTAGTGAGTTTAGTTTCCTTGGTGGTGCTGGTTCCTATCTCCTGCGAGAATCCGTTACACTTTTAGACACTAATTTGTGCACTATGTATTAAATTTCCTTTAGTTTCACAGAGGTTTTGTGTTTTGTTTTTTTTACATAAATCCCAATAAAATCCACTTACATTTATAGTTGTAAAGCACTGAAAAGGTTACCATGCAAAGCCCCTGTGTCACTCATTGCCATCTCAGAGCGTAAATAGCTCGGGTCAAAAATACAGCCCCTTTTCCACCAACTTGTCAATGACCTCAGACGAGTTTAGTTGAACCGTATTTAACACGTCAGCATTTCAATTAATAGCTCTTGTGTCTTCGCTGCTTCGTTCTCAAGCTGTTTGTAGCGGTTTTAACGCTGGAAGATGTTACCTCTGTGTAGGTGTGTTCAGATTTATTAAAAGAACCCAAAAAACATTTTGGAGCGCTGTACAAAACAAAAGGGGTTGTTGTTGATGTTTAAATAATTTTCCTGCTGGGTGCCGGAACTGCTTACACCATGATTTGTAGCCGAATCACCTTTGAGTTATCATGTGAAGCGCCAGCCTTTTTGACCAAAAGGTTTCGTTTCAGTCACAGGCTGCAGCAGAACCCACTCGGCCGTAACTCTGGGCGACTGGAGCGACCCGCTGGATCCAGACGTGGAGACTCAGATGATATACAAGCAGCTTCTCCAGGGCAGAGACAAACTCAGGTCAGCGTCTGCATTTCTTTTCTTTTCAGCCTGGATGCAGCTCATTTGCCAGTCACTAGAGGTCTATGTTGCAACGCAGGACTGCTCTGCTCTGCTGCTGCTGCTCATAATATTCAGCTTTGCAGAGAGTCATGCATCTCTCTGCCACTAAACGAAAAGGCAGATTAGTTTCCAGAGGCAAAAGATGAGATAATGTGACGAGATTCTAACTGATGCTGCAGGAAAAAATACCTGGAGACGGAAGACGCAGATCCGACGTCAAGCAATAAGGAAACGAGGATAAGCCCTGATGTTCACCCAGGTCAGATCAGACTTTTATTATAGAGAAACCAGCAAAATGTGAGTTTGTTTTGACAGTGTAAAATGCATTTTGACGACAAAAATCCATTTCAGATCGCTTGCTGTGTTTCTCTTCAATTTGAATTAACAAGGAAAGCTCATTCTGTGGACTTCTGCCTCCTAGATGGCGCCGAATGCAACGCTCTGCCGACGAGGCCCGGTCAGAGCGTCGCCGCTCGACTGCTGGTGGTGATAGAGGATCTGGAGCAAGCTCACGCCACCTTCCAGCTCAGAGAAATAGAGGACGCCACCAGAGTCATTCTGAATCCCTAGGCTGCACATGGCCTCTGATCTATTAATGCCTGAAAGGAGGGGCGGGTGTGTAGGAGATGCTGGAGGAGGAGGGGAAGCAGACATACACTCACGACTGTCACAGAGGAGAAACTGCGACCTCGTCCAGCCTGTTGGTGTAAAGAGCAACGGAGTCTTTGTAATCTCTTTCTGTGCTTTCTGAACGCCACCAATGAGGAAGGTTACGACATACGATGCTAAAATGGAGGGGGACTTTGCAGCATGACCTGGATGTTATATATTTTTTGTAGATAACAAGCAGTCCGTTGCATGGCTTGCATCCACTTGTGAAATGTGAAAAGCTTTTATATTTCAAGATATTTTACAGGACTTGAAACATTTTTATGCAAAAAGGCTTGTTGTAGTGTACTGTACAGTTCCTAAACGTAAGGTGATTTGATACTTGTGGTTTAATCACTCATGTTTTGTACCCTGACTGAGGCAATTCACCACCAAGGCCACTTTGTAGCAGTTGATTTAACATCACACGTCATTCCAAGTGATGTTATGTTAGAGTAACGCTACCTATATTAGCAATGCTTACATGTCCTTTTTAAAAAAAAAAACAAAAAAAAACATACAGCTTTGGTCTTTAGTACAGTGGCCATTTGATTATATAAATTGAGCTCTGATGTTATTGTTTTTCATATTTAAGCATTTCAGAAATTTGTATAGGTAATATTTACCTGACTCAAACGTGTCAGGATGTCTTCGAGATGCCAAATTGTTTTTTTGTTGTTTTGTTTTTTACAAACCTCAACAAGCCAATACAGAAATTGGTACATTTATTTTCTGAAAAGGAAGCAGGTTTGGCAGAGAAGGGGGAAGCTATTGAGATCAGATGTTATTGAGGAGAACCTCAGCTGGTTGCTTTTATGTTTTATTTTGGGGGAACGTTCTTCCTGCCATGCAGACAGCGTCTTGTCCAAGTATTCATATCCTCAAAAAATAATATTTACCCTCAATACAACCACAAGCCCCCTAATGTGTTTCATTAGGATTTCATTGGGTTGACCCAGACAAAGTGACGTCAACCAGGAAATGAGATTCGGTTTTCAAACTTTTATACATGTAATGTTTTTGAAAACTACAAAGTTTTGGGGGAAAAAATCCTTTTGCCAGCTTTCAGACTTTCTTCCACAATTGCCTGTGATTCTTCTGAACTCTGAGAAGTCTTTTTGTCACTGATAAAAGAAAGATCATCCCCACAGCAAATGCTGCCACCACCATGTTTCAGTGAAGGGATGCTGCTTGTCTGATTAATGTTCTCGTGGCCATGTGTCCGTAGGTTCACATGTGTGCCATACTCGTTCTTTTGTCACAAAACAGCTGTCTGCACTTCATTTTATTTAAGGCCATCAAAGTAAAAGAGGCTTTTCAGATTTTTACGATCTTTTTTTTCTTTCAATACTCAATTTTAAGCTACTTTGTGGTTGTCAGGTTACAGCTGACAGTAAAGTTTGACAAAATGTGGGAAAGTTAAAGGGTATGAATAGTTTCCCAAGACGCTGTTAAGTCCATTCTTTCCCAGATGTAGAAAAACAAAAACATATTGAACATCGTTACAAATGGGGGACCTCAAAAGATCCAGAAAAATGGAAGCTATTAATCATGTTTTTGATTTTGGAATTGAATGTTATTCATTTTTGTGCTGTAATTATTTAAGAGTTTAGGGCTGCTGCTTTGGAGGGACATCGTCTGATAGCTGAAAAAAGAATCAACAAGTTTTTGCAGTTTGCATATTAAGACATTTAAGAAAGACACTAAACAAGCCATAACTTCAAAAAACTTTTAAACATATCTGACTTCTTTAAGTGTCTTGAGTGCCCAAACCTTGGTGCTTCTTAGTTTTATTCCCATGAGCAAAGTGTAGAAAGCAAAGATAAAATGAGATAATGATATGATTTTGTTTAATCAATTGATCGTATCTTTTCTAAAGAAAAAAAAATAAGAAAATGCAAGTACCTGGATGTTTTACCTGCAGTTTTTATTTTATTCTGCTTTGAATGAATCCCATTCGTTTACCTGCCAAGTGATACGAATCCTCTCAGAACCAGAGTAAGCGTTGTCGAACAGACAAAACAATCATGTTAGCATTTTTGGGGGTTGGGTGGGAAACACAAAATAACGATTTGTTTCGGGTGTATTTGTAGTCATGGGAATGCCTGTATTTAATGACTTCACCCCTCGTGCTGCAGAAAGAAATAAAGTGGCAGTGTTAACTTGTCTGCAGGCTGGCTACTGTCCTAATTAAATACAGCCGCATCTACTCACTCATGACTTAGCGAATAATGTGACGCTGCAGCAGCTGATCCCATAAAGCTCCATGGGTCGAACGAATTGTTCGATCAAAACCACGAACCGGAAAGGAGCCGATCCAGGAGCTGCCGGTGTTGAATGGGGGGACCGAATGAATCCAGACACCGACAGATCCCAGAGCTCACTTTTATTTCCACCAAGCACAGCTCCAACAAAAAAAATGACCGTAAAGCAGATTTACTGCCATCTCTGCAGCTCCCTCGAAGCTCATTTCGATCCACGGAACGAGGAGCAGAGCAGCAGCCCGAGTAAGAGCACATCACATCTCTGAGGTCATTCAGAAAAAATGGGGGGGGGAGGGAGGGAGATTGGGAGGGAAACTGGGTGGAATCAGAGTCAAGGTGAGAAAATCCCTCAGAGCCTCCAATGGCACATGTATTTATTTTTTTTCCACAAGGAACACACAAACATGCAACAAGGTCATCACAATTCAATAAAGACTGATTGATTAAGAAGCCCTTTATAGTTTAATCAGTGTCTCTCAATAGCTTGCATTTTTGTTAATGTCACACTGCTGGAGGTTAAATCGATTAACAATACGTGACCGTTTAAAATATTCATTGAAACGGCCACCTAAATGCATTAAAAAATTGAAAAATCAAAACTTTAAATACCATATGGAGCTTGTAGACGCCTGGTGCTGCCTCAAACAGGTTCATCTCAATAAATCAGAATATCATCAAAATGTTATTTCCATAGATCTATTCAAAAAGTAAAAAAAAACAAGAAAAAATAAAACCATATTGTACAGATTGTGTTGTGTGGAAAACGTTGTGTAATGGCCAAAGCGATCGTGGGAAAACTGCTGACGATTGTCCAGCAGTCAGTCGCTGACATGTTTCCAAAGGAAGAGAAACAACAAATCCAAACACATCAACGGAGAGTTAAGTGTAAAGGAAATAGTGTGGTGCAGAAAGGGGTAGATATGCAACAGGGATCATTGCTAAAGAAAACTGGCTTTTCACACAGCGCTGCATGTTAATGGAGGGTTCAGCAGAAGGAAAAAATGTGGTAGTTGGTTCTTATACACAAGTGTGTTCATGGAAAGTTGAGTGGAAGAAAGGTGGAGCGGAAAAAAGGGGGACATGCTACCTGGTAGAGTGCTGCATGCAAGCATGCTAATGGAAAGTTAAGGGGAAGGAAAAACGTAAAAGTGAATAAGCAACTGCCTCTATACAAAATGCTGTATAAAAGTGTGTTCATGAAAAATGTAGTGGAGGTAAAACCAGGTTCTTTAGCAGTGACTTTTGTCACCTGCTGGTCAACTGTGGAATACGCCGTTCATGATTACGTGAGCGACATTTTTATGTTACAAATTGTTTTGTTTTTTTTGTCTTTTGCAATATTCACATGCATTTTTCTGACAAACTGAATTTTAGTCTTTCATAAGTTGTGAGTTACAACAAAGAAAACGAAGAGAAGTACATAACGATTAAAATGTGTGTAACAAACCTATAGAGAAATGTCTCACTTGGCAAATTAAATAATTGAAATAAAAGTACTTTTGATGATATTTTTTATTTATACAGATGTGCCTGTAAATCAAAACCAATATAGGCGATAAGATCTTTCTAACCAACTAAAGAATTCAATAAATCATTTTTTTCCCCCCCAGTAGACACTATGATGTTTTCATAGTTTCAACCTATGCATTGTCAATACACTTACAGTTTGGCTGACATGCACCTCTAGGAGAACATTACTGCATCTTGAAAGGACATGAACATAAGCTTTGTTTACTGGACACACACACACGCACACACACACATGGGAAAACCCCCCAAACATTTCCACAGTTTTCAGCAGACACTACAAGAGAGTACAGCTGTAAATATATTATGTAATAATAGCTCTGACCACTTATTCCGCCTCCAATCAAATGCAAAAGTATGAAGTGAATAAACAGAGCGAAGCAGTAATGTTACATAAGATTCCTTTTGGAGACAATCATTAAAAAAATACATAAAAATATATGTTTTCAAATACATAGCATATTAACGTCCTCAGACTGAACCCCACCCCCTTTTGCTCATAAACCAGGAGGTAGGCAAACTATAAAGGAAACATCCGCTGTCATATAAACCAGAAATCTGCCGTCCTGCTACAGACAAGCAGCGCACTAGAGCTTAAAAATAGGAAATTGCATAAAAGCCTTCTCTCTCTTTATATTCAGGCAGATCGTTTTCTCTCCATTACCAAAACTTCATCCGACATCAAAAGAACGAAGGAAAAAAAAAATCCCTGATTCACAGCTTTCTCTCCTGCTGTCCCGTTTATTTATTTATCTTTTTTTTTCTTTTTTTCTAAAAGTGTCAGGAAGGTGCGAAAGAGGAAACTCCTGGAACAGTGACAGTTTTTAACATTTGGGTCAAACATTGTACTGTAATTCTTCAGAAGTAATTTTTTTGTCTTTTGTTTAAAACAGATAACACACACAAAAAAATTTGCAGGACAATTTAGATAATAAATACCTTTTCTAACAGCTGATGTCTTTGGTTCTGGGGACCGTGGTTGCAGCTTTTGTTCTTGCAATGAGCCGACATGCTTGTTTTCCAGTTAATAACTTGGCAATGGCTTCCACTGCACTCATGTTGCACACACACACAGTTAAGGATAACACCATAGACACAAGCCTTTTATTTCAGCTTGTTGCCTAGAGTAAGAGTGCGTTACCCAGCTGCTGGTGACTGACGGTACTGCAGACATTTATAGAGGAACGGAGCTGTTCTGTGCTTTAGTCCTCTGTTTAATTTACATTTAATGTGGAAGTTTAGAACAGCTTGTCTTTGTAGGTTTACCAACTTATTATTAAACATATATATATATATATATATATATATATATATATATATATATATATACAAACATATAACAAATATATATTGATTTGTTGTCCAGCCCTGTAGTTCCAGTCCTACAAATACTACAAATACTGTCTGACATATTTTTAAAAGACTTTATTTTTAAAAGTCTTAACTGGAGAATAAAAAAATGAATAACATCAGAACCCAACATGAACAACTTGCTGTTATTGTCTCAATTTGTTCATGTTTGTAGACCTTTGACTATTGATAAGATTTAGTGAAGTCAGAATGAATATTAGAGAGTTTGTGACTGTTGTTTAATTACTAAAGGTTTTTGTCTGACTTGCTCCTGCCTGCAGATGATTGACCTTTTTCATGCATTCAGCAGACGGGTCTGGAGATAACCTGAAAAAAATGAAACCTCGGGCTGCAAACCGTTTTTAGACCATATCTGATCACCTAGATCTCTGGTGAAAAAGAGAAAGAAGAGAGTTGGAGGCGGTTTACCAGCTGTTGTCCTGAGGTTTGGATGCAGCGATCCAGGAAGAGGAGCATTAAGAGCAACATGACTCAAAGTCTCACATCCAGAAAGCAAAATAAATCCTCGGTATCTTCGTTATGCCGAGTAAATGTCCAGAAATGAAAATATATCACAACTTTTATCTTAAAATCCAACCTGCCAACTCAGTGCAGGAAAAAACACATGGACAGCAACATCCTCTATTAAGCAACACAATGGGCAACTACTCCAGCAGGAACAACTGTCAGGCAACTGAAAGCTGCCTCTATCTTATGAGCACAGAACTGCGCAAAAGAAAAAAAAATCAAAGCTCTTATGAAAACAAACAACAGGGTGGATCCAGGCGTGGACGGTGTTATCAGCACATTTCCTCACAATCTTTGAGCCCGATATGTGAGAAAGTAACCAAGAACAGCAGCAAGTTACCCAGAGCCCAGCGCCTGCCGTCTTTTTCTTTTTTCCTCTAATCTAGGAAGGAAACATAACAGAAACTGGCAAAGACAGGAACCTCTCAGCAGAGGTCATCTCCTCCCACGTGACCCGGCGGGACCAGCAGAGGTACCGCTGAAATGCTTCACAACTGCAACAGCCAGAGGGAAACATGAACGCAAAAGAAGCAGAAAATACATCCAGAAGCTCTGGCATCATGAACAAGAAGGTCTTTTCGATCCAGCTCACCTTCAGAACCGTCTGGAATCAACAACCAGAACCTGCAGCAGGAGAAGCTCTGCGTTTCAGCTGATTTACAGTCCTACGGAAGTTTGATCCAGATTTGTGGTGCATAGAAGCTGAATTCTGCTTTTCCGCGTTTGGTTCTGGTTCTGGGGATGCAGAGCAGAACCAGAAACAGAACCAGAAAACCGTTTACCGTTTATCGTAATGTAGAGCTGTGTGTCATCCACGTAGTTAATCTTATTTTCCATTATAACCTGAGTCAGTATGGACATTTAGATCTAGAATAAGAGGGGCCCTCGGATTGAGCCTTGGGGAATCCCACATGTTACGTCTCTCCGCTTCGATGAGAAGTTATTGAAACAAAGAAATCCCATTACTTTATGTAAGATTCAAACCGGTTGAGCACTGGACCCAATTAGTCTGACCCAACTCACCAGTCGATTCACTGCAAAAACTCTAAATCTTACCAAGTATTTTTGGTCCAGTATAAATATACCTTAGTACACTTAAAATAAGACAAAACTAACTCAAAACGTATTTATTTTAAGTTTTAAGTTTATTTTAAGTGACTTCAAACAAGAAATAGGAGCTTGTTTTAAGTTATTAATTCCTTAGCATTAGTGAAAAAGTTATTATTCCATTGGCAGATCATTTCACTTTTAACATGGGAAAAAAGTCTTGGCATAATGTAAATAATTTTCCAGAGGAACTAGAACGTTTTCATCAATATTAAGGAATTATTGACTTGACTCCTTATTTCTTGCTGAAAAGTTGTTTGTTAATTTTGTCTTCTTTCAAGTGTGCTAGTATATTTACAGTAAAAACTAGACAAAAATACTTGCCATGTTAGAACCAGCACTGTGTTTATGTGGGTGTCATTGAACACTTTGACTAGGACAGTCTCGGTACTCTGGTAACCATGGAAACCGGACTGACGTCAGAACGGTTGGTCATCGTGTTGAAACAGTTTTGTCAGTAATTTTGCTGATGAATGGACGGTTGGAGATCGGCCTGTAATTCTGCAGTAGCGATTTGTGCAGATTGTTCTTTTTTTTATCAGAGATTTGATAAAAGTCGTTTTTAAAGCCTGATGGGAAAACAGATGATTAGAGCGACAAGTTTACTGTCTGGATCAGTTGCAGGACTTTTCTTTAAGGAGATTTGGAAATCAAAACAGCAAGAGGATGAGCACAACTGATTTATAATTTCTTCTAAGTTTTGTGGTTGTATTGTTGAAATTTAGCGATTTTCTCAGCCATTTTGTCATAGCGTTAGTATTGGGTTTGCCAACCAACTGTGGCTAATAAGGCACAAGCATTGTTGATGTTTTTGTTAATGATTTCTACAAAGAATGTTTCCCTGTGTGTGTTTTACCAAGCGAGGTTTTAAAGCCTCCCTCTGACTCCTGCAAACATTCTTCTTCTTATTGCATCCAAACAGCTCAATCTATGCGCCTCAGGCTGCGTTCACACTGCAGCCTGAAGTGACTCAAATCAAATTTTTTTGCCAGAGCCGATCACACTGCCAGTAAATGGACCTGTATGTGTTCTGCAGGCTGAATGGGCAAACAACCTGAAAGTGTCCCATATGCGCAGTAGAGGGCGCAATAGCGTCAGCGTTCTCAGTGATCTGCCAACCACCATAAAAGAAGAAGAGCTCAGTGTTTGAGGAAGTAAACATGGAGGCTAACGGTGGAGCTTAGCT